>APFE031520203.1:75879-124079 GCA_000404065.3 Pinus taeda
ATGAATGATGTAATGTAATTGGATGTCATATGTAAATCTTTGATGTATACCCACTTGGTTGGATGATCCCCACTTGGTTGGGTGATGGATGTATGTATAGAGTCTTTTGGTGATAGGAAGGTCATTTATGATGTGTAAGTCATGGTTCTTTTTAAAGAACATCTTTTTGAAAATCTTGCCCACAATGAAGAGGAGCATGGTTAGCACAGCAAAGCAGAAATTTCAGCAGGCACTCAGGGGGAGTATGGACAACGGAAGTTTTATTGAAGGAAGAGAATATCTTGGTCAACCCTTTGCCATTGATGTCAAAGGGGGAGAGTGATTTGGTTTTGTTGCCATCAAGTCCAAAGGGGGAGTTTGTTGGCATTATGATGCATGTGTTGTACTTGATGGCAACCTACTCGTAAAAGAACATCTCACTTATTTATAACTAGATGAATCTACAAAAGAGACATCAGATGTGACTGAATGCATGGGATGCCGAACAACTCAAAGGAATCAGATGACAGTTCTTAGTATGACAAGTTAGCTTTGCCGTCAAGTCCAAAGGGGGAGATTGTTGGCATTATGAGACAAGTGTTGTCCTTGATGGAAAATCTCACAAATGACAGATCATAGTGCAACAGGTCAGTAGCAAGGAATTGATGATCAGAGTACAAGAATGTTTGAAAGAGTGAATTATCCTTTATAGATCTGTACGCAGTTTCAGTGAAGAAAAGGCGCGTATACACGCAGGTTCTATGAATGAAAACTGCGTATACAAAGCTTAGACATTACCAAGTCGCATATACACACAGGTTAGAGATTACCAAGTCGCGTATGCGTATGCATGCACATTCATGCACGGAAAGGCGCGTACATGTGGGAGAACTTATTTTTGGTTCGTGGTATTTAGTCCTTGGTACTTGAAGCTATGGTTTTGGACCATGGTATCTCGTCAAAAGTGGTGATTCCTAATATTGGGTCCATGGTATTGATTTTTTATGGTTTTTGACCATGATATTGTGAAAGGCCTAAGACTATAAAAGGAGAAGAAGATCATTATGCAAGAAGATAGAGAAAGTCTTGAATATCTGATGAAGTGTGAGATCCAGTATGCAGGATATGGGTTATGATACATTGCTTGATCTGAGCTAAGGAGGGATCTCACCGGTTGATGGAGAACAAGATCTAAGGATAGATCAGGATCAAATGGTTTGAAATGAACTATCTCTATATGGTTGATTATTCCTATTCTAGCTCTGTATACTGATGCATGTAATGTTCTGAACTGGGTATAACTTAAGTTTGAAATAGCTGCAAGTCATGATTGAATATTTATAGATCTCTACGTGGGTTGGCTTTGGTAAAAGCACATATGTACGCGGGTTTGGTTCGTCCAAGTAGTGTACACCATTTGTCTAATCCGTCAAGATTAGCCAAATGAAAGTATCTCAATTTTGTCTAAAACGAGGAGGTCGAATAGCCTCAGATTGACCCTAGTGTCCTAGCAATAACCGTGATCTAAGCAAAAAGAAATAAATCAAACCAAACTTCAAATTTTGACCACTCTTAGGATTTGGTGTTTCTCCAAAAGGTCGCAAATAGTCATAGAAGTAGATCGCTTTAGATCAACGTTAATTCATACCTTTAGGGAGGAAACATGCCTCTATTTATAGATGGGAATCAATGGATTATAAATGGAGCCGACATGCACATTTGGAAGGATCCTATCAAATTTTAGTTTTGGAGTTACGAAAAAATATTATAGAAGGTTGACATGATATTTTTAGGAGGTCGACTTAGAAAATTCTTAAGACCAACTTCAACTTTATCAATTTTAATTAATCCATTTTTTAAGGCCCGTTGTTACTCAAACTTTGGAACTAATTTTTCAATGAAAAATTGCATTGTTCTTGCAACCAAATTTGAGCTCAAAAAATATATAATTAAATTCTTCAATAAAAGTGTAACAACCGTGGTGAAAATTCCATGTAAAAATATATAAGGCCATAGTGGTGGGATACGTATTCCAAGATGAATTCTAGGGGAAACATCTTAGTGGGTGTTGATGTTCATTATGGCTACAGAAATTGGCAAAGGCAATGGCTAAGGCTTCGAAAAGGAAAAGAGACATTAATTGGCATTTTATTTATGAAAATCATGGAAATTAGGAAAAAAGGAAGGTCAAAGGTCAAAGGTTACATGTGAGGATGAAAATGAAGGAAAATAATGGAAAATGAAGAAAATAGAAGCCTCATTACTAAAAAGGCTTATGAGGATCCATGGGAAAGACTTGGTGAGTTCAGTGTTGAAACTCTCTCATTATTCTCTCTCTCTCTCTCTCTCATACTCTTGGAGGCTTAGAGTTTTCTTGGATCACTCCAATTTGGTGTCTAGCTTGGCTCTTACCTTAAAATTGGATAATAATAATAATAAATTAACTAATTAAAAATAATTATAATTATAATTAATAAAATAACTAATCAAATCCAATTATATAAAATTAAAATAATGAAACAAGAAGTAATAAAATAATAATTAATTATAATCAATAACCATCTTAGATCCATCAACTCTAGATCTACCAATTTGGTCCCTTGCCCCACAAACAAGGGGGTCGCATACACCAATTTGGTAAACAAGGGGGTCTCACCCTTGTCCCACAAACATGGGGTCTCATATACCAATTTGGTAAACAACTCGGCCTCATACACCAATTTGGTGTCTCGCTTGATTGTGTCCTTAAAGTAGGATAATAATAATTAATTAATTATTAAAATAATATATTAATTCTAATTATTAATAAAAACAATTGACCCAAGCCAATTATATAAAATTAAAATAACCAAACAATAAATAATAAAATTATAATTAATAACCATCTTAGATCCATCAACTCCAGATCTATCAATTTGGTAAACAAGGGGGTCTCGTACACCAATTTGGTATCTCAATTGGCTATGACCTTAAAATTGGGAATATTAATTAATATAATATATAATAAATAAATTAATTATATTAAAATTAAATTATAATAATAATATATAACATTTTGATTTGGTCAAATTACATTAAAATAAAATAAAAAAGCATAAAATTAATAATTAAACTAATCTAAATTCACCTAAATTCCAGACCTAAAGAAGGGATCAAATTTATTAATATATAATTTTTTTTTTAAGAATGAAAAGAAATTTAATCTCTCCCTTTAATAAATCCAAACTGGCAAATAAAAGCAACTTTATGTGCAGAGTTAAAACAAAATACCAAAGCTACCGTAATTTAAAAAATAAAAACAAAAACCTAATAGAATAATTTTATTTTTTCAACCAAAGGCTAGAAATTCGTATATAATTAGAGGACTCCTGGAAGAGCAGGGTAACGAAGCTGAGGGTGCCGAGTATAACCCTAAACTCTGACCTGGGTCCGAGGTTTTTTCTTATCTGTCTGAAACTTTTGTTCGTTTTTTTCTCATTTGGCAGAAAGCAGTGACACAGAGAGATCATGGCAGGGGACAGACTGAGTGCATTGCATGATTCTCTTCTCTGCTCTCATATTCTCTCGAAACTTCCTTTAAGAGATGCAGTACGATGCTCAATTCTTTCACGCAGATGGCGATCAATCTGGACTTTGTTACCCCATCTCAAGTTTTTGAATGCCGACGTCACTGAAAAAGTAATTGATAACACGATGTGTTTTCATCAGGGAGATCTTGAAAGTTTGGAAATTTCAGTAAGCTATTGGTATTGGAGATACGGAAATTGGTCACCGAATGGCGAGTTAATACGCAAATCGGTTTTGGCTGCATCTGTAAAGAGAGTGAAACAAATTACTTTGTATCTTCCAATTTCTCTGCACATTCCAACTTCTCTGTTTTCCTGCGACTGCCTCACTTATTTGGACCTCACGCGTTTTGAATTTAAATTACCTTCATACTTTTCTGGTTTCAGATACCTTAGAACCTGTTTTCTAACTGATGTCCATATTATTGATGATATGCTTGAGCAGCTTGCAGCAAAATGCCCTCTTCTTGAAAAATTGAGGGTTATATCGTGTTCTATGCGCCTGAACAATTTGAAAATTTCTGCTCCGTCTCTCAAGTATTTTAATTTTTCAGGAAATCGCCTTGAAAAGTCATTGACACTGACAGTGAATTGTCCAAAGTTGCGGATTGTAACAATTCAATACTGTTCCTCAAGGTTGAAATTGGAGCTCAATTCTTGCCGAGAACTGCATTTTTCCACAACAGAGCTTTATGTACTTAAAGGTCTTTCTAACAAGAGCTCTGTGAAAAAAATTACCCTTCGTGGGTTGAGTACTCACGTGCCTTCTCTCGTAGTACTTAGCCATTTTTCCAATCTTGAAGAACTCTCCTTAGAAAGCGATTCTTTTGAGGTTAGTAAATCCCCGGTTTTTTTCTTTTAAGTTAAATGTTTCGAACATCTTGGTTTTTATATAGATGAGATTTATAGGCAATTTTTTCATGGCAAAACAGGGAGCAAATACCGCGACACGAAGCTTGACCCTTCCGCTAATGACAAACCTCAAGAATGTGCGTATATGGGTTTCAGGGTTGGACGAGGAAATTGCTCTGATCGGCTGCCTTCTCAGAAATGCTCCTTCTCTGCAGACAATGACGGTTACTCTACCAACATGCTCTGGATATGTCCATCAGAAGAACTTTCTAGAGCAGATTTTCCGTTTGAACAGATCTTCTGGACAAGCTACTGTATATATAACAGCGAATGGCTGGGATATGTGCAAGACATGTCTGGCTTCTTCACTTTATGAGGAGAGGAGTTCTTCAGATGAAGAAGCTACAACTTCTACTTCAGATGATGATGAAGAAGATTATTCAGATGATGATTAGATTATTGAATTAGCATCTCTAATACTTTTGAAAGCTGCTATTTTGGTCCTTTACAGTGACCGTAAAAACCAGGTGCAACATTAAGTTAATCTTTTATCATGTTCAATACGATTACAAATTTAACAGTATGGATATGTGTCCTTCAGCCAGTTTCTTCAGTTTATATCATTTATCTGGTTTTTCCATATATCATTTATATGGAAGAGGTTGGTTTATTTATGCCATTTTGTATTCGGAATCTTGAAATAAAGGTGTTTTCCCCTCATTTTAATTTTCTATGTACAGATGGTCATTGTTCAATACCTTATGCTTGCTGGTTAGCTTAAACCTGAATCATTGGTTAGGGAAATCTTCAAAGCTTTGAACATATCAGTGAACAAAGGGCTGGGTAGTTTTTTTTGTCCTGTTGTTAAGACTTGAATATATTGAGTCATATTTTAGGCACTCTGTTGCTTTCTATCATGAAAGTTACACTTTTTTATCTTTTTTAATTTGAAAGTTGCAACTGCTGACATGTTAGGAAATGCATTCATTCTAACAATTAAATAGAGAAATAAAGTCATAGAAAGTATGTTCAATGTCATATTATAATTGGAATTTACTTACAGTAACTAAAATGCCATGTTAAATGCCATGTTATGTGATGTTAGGTTGATCTTTGAAAAATATCTACATTTGTGTACTGTACTAAGTGGGTGTGACAATGAGAAGAGTTAGAAATATTTGTTCTATTTTTTTTTATAACATCAATGCTTATATGATAGTTTTACTCCCAATTTTTGGTATTGATGCTTCATGTTAGGTTGATATTTACATTTGTGTAATGTACATTGTGCGTGTGACAATGAGAAGAGTTCTAGAAATATTTGTTCTATTTTTATTTATAACATTGATGTTTATATGATATATATATTTTTTAATATTGTTGACACTTTTTTAATGGCTTTGCATATTTTATTTATCATTATGAAACATCATTTCAAAAGAAACTTTCCTAAGTAAAGAACATCATGATGAATGTACACATAAACAAAACAAAAAACAAAAAAGTTATCACGAGTCAAGAACAATATTTATTTCAATTACTTACTCTTTACACAATGAATTTTAGCTTAAATATTTTTTTAACTATTGGAACTACTAAAAGGGGGTGAATTAATATTACTCTTCAATTAATTGATTTGAACTTCACAAAGCATTAATTATTATTAGTATTAAATCAAAAACATTGTTCAACATTGTTCAACAATGCACAACATCCAAGACAACACACAAGAGATTTTAGGTTGAAACCCTTATAGGAGAAAAACCACTAAACACTTCTTAATATAGGTCTTTAAAATTTACATCAATAGGAAGCTCCAACTTTTAAGATTTTCAACATCAACAGAAGGAGGTTCTAACCCCCTGGTTTACAGGCTCCAACTTGAAGGAGCCGCCAACCTGAAGGAACCTCCATCTTTTTGGTTTACCAACTCCAACTAGAAGGACACTCCAACACCCTCTTTTACCACCACCAACTAGAAGGGGGCTCCAACGCCTTGTTTTACCAGCACCAACTAGAAGTACGCTCCAATGCCCTATATTACTAGCTCCAACTAGAAGGACACTCCAACGCCCTGGTTTACTAGCTCCAACTAAAAGGATGCTCCAACACCCTTGCTTTATCAACTCTGGCTGAAAGGATGATCCAACACCATGTATTGACTCCAATATTCACTAGCATCACCCTCTAGCCGTGAAACGTTCTCAAGCTCCAACCTCAAAGATGACTCCAATCTCTCTCCTTACACCACCTTGCCACCTTGCTCGACAAGTTGCCACTTTCCCTCAAGGCTCCAACTTTTAGTTCACAATTTTCAAATTGGATCCACATGTGCTCAACAAAACAAATAATATCAAAATAATTTGTAGGCTTTGTCTATTTGCAATATTGGCACAAGATTGTTAGTAACAATAACAACTTCCTCTGGTCAAAGTATCAAATCCTAGTAGCATATATAAAATTTGTCAAGCCCATTGTCACAATCAATTCTACTTTTGCTCATCATCATAACCAAAACCTAACTAGACAATGTAGCAATACCCAAAGCCATCTTCTCAATATTTGTTAATAATTATTTCATGACCTTGGTATATGATAAATATGCTTTGTTTTATGATGAATATTCAGATGCTATGTAATCATTTGCTTTGTTAGTGTATGCAGGTCTGAAAGTGAAGGAGGAGCTCATCTGGATCAGCAAGGCTGGACTACTACAACAAGCGTTGGACCTAAGGTAAGATCGAAAACATTTGAATTCTCGTAGAATAATGTGTGTTTAGAGAAGGATAGCTCTTGTTTGGTTTGTTTGTCACTAGAGAGTCTTAGACTCCTAGGGAGGTTAGATTTGTCCGCAAATATAACTCTTTCCGCATGACACTTCTAGACAGTCATATGACCAACAATGATACAAAAATTCATCAATTCCTCAATTATTAATCAAATATCAACAATGGCATATGATGATGGAAATAGTCAACAAGATAGCTTCACTACCCCTGTGTTCAATCAATACAAAGTAAACCCTTTCGAATACTGATGTAGGCTTCAGATATGCAATAGTGAGTCAATCTTCCTTGACCCTCAAGTCTAATGATGTGCCACTGTAGTTCCCGAAGATGCCCTTCAGGGATTTCAAAATCTCTGATGTAATGTGTGAAGATGCCCTAAATATTGCACAACCCTTACAATTGTTGAACATGCATCATAAAGAGAGGTTATATGTAGTGCCAAAATATTTCCATACTTCAGTGGTGTTATAAAAAAAGGACCCATAAGCTTCACAAATATGTGCCTATCAAAATGCTTCAGATATTGAACTCGTATATTTATCCATGAACACAATAGGGCTCAGAAAAGCCAACATATATTATCCTTGTCTTTGAATAGATTCGGATTGGGTCTACTCGACATATCGTAATATACTTTAGGATAATGTCATATAGATCTATTACAACTAGCTCACACAGAGGGACAAACTTTGAATCGAGCCTTACCTCTATCCACAAAACGGCTACAAAATGGGTCGGATAAGCCTGAGTTACATTAGTAATTGGGTTGAGACACTACCTCATATTTTCCCAAGAAAATGATGAGAATAATCTAGTTAAAATTTCTCTCGAATTAGGCTAGGATTTCCTTAGGAATGCAATTTTGATATCGGTATTTGACAAGCCCTAGCCAAAACATACCTCAAAGAATAGTTCACACTGAGTAATAGAGGTGCTTTAAAAAATTTCAAACAAGAACGATTGAGACCACCTAGATTTTGTTTCAGTTTAATCGCAATAGTTCATGATTAACCCTTAATCACAACCTCAAATGGGCTTATAAGATTTGTGCTCTTCATTTGTTTTAAGAGGTGAGTAGGTATCAATCTTGTGCAAAAAATGCCACTGATTTGTGCTTCAAAAGGGATGAAAAAACTTAGAAGGACTTGCCTAAAACTCACTCTAGATTTGTCCATAGAAGACCAAGATCCCAAAACAAATGTTCAACCAATAATCCTCACAAACTTGTTTGGAACCCCCCCTTACAATAACACATTTAATTCTACCTTGAGGCAGGTCAAGAATGGCCTCAAGAGCTACATATTTTTCTCAACTAGTTCAATGAAAAGAGGGCCAAAATAGATGCATGAAACAAACCTTAATGCCCCTGAGTTGATCCAAAAAACTTTGATGAAATATCTACAAGATTATCACATGAAAGTATCTCAATTTTGTCTGAAACGAGGAGGTTGAATAGCCTCAGATAGACCCTAGTGTCCTAGCAATAACCATGATCTAAGAAAAAAGAAATAAATCAAACCAAACTTCAAATTTTGACCACTCTTAAGATTTGGTGTTTCTCCAAAAGGTCGCAAATAGTCACAGAAGTAGATCGCTTTAGATCAACGTTAATTCATACATTTAGGGAGGAAACATGCCTCTATTTATAGATGGGAATCAATGTATTATAAATGGAGCCGACATGCACATTTGGAAGGATCCTACCTATGGAAATAATTTCAAATTTTAGTTTTGGAGTTATGAAAAAATATTATAGAAGGTTGACATGATATTTTTAGGAGGTCAACTTAAAAAATTCTTAAGACCAACTTCAACTTTATCAATTTTAATTAATCCATTTTTTAAGGCCCGTCGTTACTCAAACTTTGGAACTAATTTTTCAATGAAAAATTCCATTGTTCTTGCAACGAAATTTGAGCTCAAAAATATATAATTAAATTCTTCAATAAAAGTGTAACAACCGTGGTGAAAATTCCATGTAAAAATATATAAGGCCATAGTGGTGGGATACGTATTCCAAGATGAATTCTAGGGGGAACATCTTAGTGGTTGTTGATGTTCATTATGGATAAGGAAATTGGCAAAGGCAATGGCTAAGGCTTTAGAAAGGAAAAGAGACATTAATTGGCATTTTATTTATGAAAATAATGGAAATTAGGAAAAAAGGAAGGTCAAAGGTCAAAGGTTACATGTGTGGATGAAAATGAAGAAAAATAATGGAAAATTAAGAAAATAGAAGCCTCATTACTAAAAAGGCTTATGAGGATCGATGGGAAAGACTTGGCCAGTTCAGTGTTGGAGCTCTCTCATTATTCTCTCTCTCTCTCTCTCTCTCTCTCTCTCATACACTTGGAGGCTTAGAGTTTTCTTGGATCACTCTTGGAGGGTCTGGCATACTTGGATTCTTGGAGCAAGAAGGAAAAGCAAGAGCAGGAATGCGTAAGAGGGCATCGAGATCAGAAATGACATCGAATTTGCTTGAAGGTACCGATTTGCATGTATGTTTTCCTCAATAGTTTTGGCATGCATAACACATTCATGTGGTTTCTTGGCTATGATCTTTCATTGGATGGAGGATGGTCAGGATTGAAAGTGGATTTCCTAGCCTTTCCATTTCTTGGATATCCATGGAGTTTGTGGGTTTATTTCCTTGTTTTGTTTCGGTTGGTTCCCATGTTTCCTTAGCTTGGCTTGAGTTATTAGTCCTAGAAGCCCTGTAACATCTTGGGTTGAGTTACTAGTCCTGGAATCATTGGTTGCAAAAATGCTCTAGAATACCTCGATGAGTTGAGTCACTAGTCTTGGAAGCCCTGGTTGGGCAAATGCTCTAGAAGACCTGTATAAGATGCGGGTTGAGTTACTAGTCCTAAAAGCCTTGGTTTAACAAATTATCTAGAAGCTTTGGAAGGCTTGGATGGAGACCAATATCATGATGGTTTTGTGATGTTCTACTGTGAGGTGGAATAACTATTTGATGGATTGGGGTGGATGGCCTGAAGAAGGCCTGGATGAGTTTGATTGAAGTGTTCTATGAGATCCCACATTCATGATTGGAATATGGCATGAAGGTGAATGGCTGAAGAGAGATTTGGCTCAACCATTCTATGGTTGGGTGGAATGTGGAAGTCCCATCTCGGGTTTGGATTTTGCATCATTAATGAAAGTTTATTTCTTCTTTTATTTATATGAGCATTTTTATGGATTATATGTGGTTTATATGGTTGTGATTTCATGGATAATTCTATCCCTATTATGTTGGTTATTTATATGTTTTATGGCAGCATCTATGTATGGCTCTCATCATGTTTCTACTTGTATATGAATGGATAATGTATCTGTGACCTAATAGATGATAATGCAACAAATGATATGAGGGAAAAATCATTCATAACAATTCTCTGTTAAGTATGAGATCCCTACACTTAATTATGTTGTTTACACGTGTAGGTTACATGTCGATGACATGTTTGACGAAATGCTTGTCATGACTAGTAGGGGTTTGATTAAAGTCTTGCTTAAATTATTTCTTTTGCACCATTTTTTGCCTTGTTCCTTGAATGATCTTAAGTTATCATTCCATTCTGGGTAGTGAACTGGGCTATGGGCCTGAAAAAGTGGTTCAAATCCGAGGGATGTTGGCATAGAACTCGAAAATTGGGTCTTTCGATGCTAGCAAGCAAGCCTGTGAGAGTGACTCTGGGTTTCTAGATGTTGTCATGCCTATAGAATGAGAATGACTCAGGCTTAAGTTTCTAAACGTTCATTGGGACCCAAGGGCAAGTTGTCTGAAGTGTTGGATTGGTTCCTAAGGGTCTTGAAGTTAATGTTGAATGTGTGTATGGTCGTTCCGTCAGTTACACTTCCTTAATGTGACTTAGGACGTCAAATCATATCATAGTGGCCTCTCATCGCATGTTTACCCCGGTTGCTTGGATGCTTGGGTAGATGTGGGAGCAGGGTGCTACAAACTCGTATTGAAGCATGGTTGCACTCTCCTAGGGCTGTGCGTTTGTCATGCATTCGTGTTAGTTTCATATGTGTTCCTTATTCATGTAGTCCATGTTCTTATTGCATTGCATGGTGTTGATCATGGTTTTAATGATGTCACCATGTGAAGGTTGAAGGTGTTGTCGTGGAGTATGTCTTCATGTGTGTATGGTTGATTATGCATTGTTATGTACATCGGTGTTCACATGTTATAAAGTGCACTTGATGTGGTTATTGTTGTGATGCATGAGGTCATGGTTTGTGTAGTTTGATATGGTCATGCATTGCTCACTGGAATCTAGCTAGCATGATGTGTATATGGTTTCTTACTCATGTGTTATATGTCTATATTCAGTTGTTATACATGTATGGTATTGGTTATAGTTATGCATGAATAGTCTGTCAAACATGCCTTATGAAGTCATGGTATGAAATTTAGGTCATCACGATGCTATTGGCATGTTATGATGCTAATGTGTTGGTTGAGATAGAGGAGAAGATGCAGATCATCATAATGAGGTTGCATCGTTAGACTTTGGGATAAGAGGAGATCGTCATACACGTATGTTTGGCATGCAGATTAGTAAGTTAAGGATTGTTATATGCATTAGGGTTATATACATTAGGCTTATGTGCATGTATTTTGATGTTATGGTTGCATACATGATAAATGATAGTTTATTAGTATAGTCATTTTCATATGTGTCGAATAGTCAATAATGGTAATAACATGCGGTTGTATGCATTGCTATTGTTGTTTTATGTTAGAAAACTTGACGATCATGTTATATGTTGTTGGTCAGTTTGTTATAGGTTAACTTGTCGTTTCTATATGTTATTCACTTGATGATTAGTGTTATTGCATTTAAGATCTTGATGTTATATGTATTGTGCTAACCTTTATTGGCCTATGTAGATGGTTATGGTTACGATATTCAAGTATGAGATGACATATTTGTAATATGATGTCGTACTAATCTAGATTGACTTTGCATATGTGTGAATGATAACTGTGTATCAATTATGATATGAACATGTTAGTTAGTTACTATTATGGATATCATGATCTTATTTATGTTTATTTGATATGTTGTGAAGTTATATTGTGCTAACTTAGGTTGATTGTGCAAACAATATAGCCTCCCCTGAGATACATTAAGGTATGAACTTGCTTATGGCGTCTACTTTGTGCTTGACTATTTGATTATGACGTCTATTTGGTGTCTATTATGTCCTCTAGTTGATTTATTTAACATGATATGTTTTCAAGTTGGTTGAATATTTGATGAATTGCATAATATGGGCATGTGTTCCAATGATCATGTTTTAGATGATTGTACTAATACATATGTGTTGAGACATTTGATATGTACTTGAATGTAGTTGAGTGTTGTAACATTATGTCTAATGACTATGAGTTGAATTTGGATTATGACATGGTTATTAATCTTGGTAAAAGTTAGTTTCAAATTGATATATATATGATTGTCTTGATATTTGGAACATGTGGTTGACATGTGTGAAGAGTTGTAGGAAACATGCTTGGTATTAGCGTGACAAGGTGATAGTTGACGTGCTTACATAACTAATAGTTTGTTGATATGACAGTGAATAGTAAGCCTCGATTACAACAAGGTAAAAAGGTAAAAGAAAGGAACTAAACAAGAATTCCTTTGGCTATGTTTGGAAACCCTAATTCCAAATGAATGAGTGCTTGGCATACATGAAGTCTTCTTAACCTTGATTTTGTCTGACATCATGTGCATATGTGTTATAGTCATGAACATGTATTTGACAAGTATATTAGCTAGTCTTTAGTTATAGGTGGATCCGTAAAAGGAATTGGAGTCCCTTAATAGTTGGCGTGGAAGTGTTCAGTTGCAAGAAATGTGCTTGGCACAACAAGTAAGGTAATTGGTGTATTGTTATGTTTATTTATGCACTAATAGTTATGTGTTAATGACAATATGGTGTAGGGAGTTACATGGAAAGAGTGGTTGCCATGAAACCTTGAAGAAGGCTCTGGTTGAGTTTCCTTGGGAACCACGGGGATTGAGTCATGGTGTTTGTTGTCAGTCTTGTGCTTTTGGTATTTTGTAATTTGTTGTGCTTGATTTGCTTTGTTTATGTCTAGTGTATGGCCATACCATTTTGTTTGTAGAGTCGTGTTGTTATAGGTTTTCTTGGTCTTCTTCTTATTTGTTTGTTATCTTTCCTTTTATGTTTTGAGTGTCTTGGGAATTGGTTGGGAAAGAGGAAAGTTGATGGAGCTCGGGGAGGGTTGAATGAAACACAACAGGTAATATAAGGCAGAGATAAAGCTCGGTGCATGAGTAAGCGCAACAGAAGGTAACACTATAACAGTCGGTTGGACTGGTTGGCCCATTATGTTAAATGGAAGGTCGCAGTACAAACATGAGAAAGGTAACCAGAAAAGGTAAAGTAAATGGATCTGAGGTGATGAATTCCTTGGTTAAGTTGGGAAATATGGTTCTCAATGTTGTGAATGAATAAATGAAGGTCTCTTAACCTTGACCTTGATTTCAGGTAATTATGTTATGATCATGATTATGATGATGTTTATATATGAATAAATGTATGTCTATATGTCATGTCTGATAGGGTCGTCATGGATCATGATTATTACTCTAACATTTATATGTAGATATATGTGTGTATGTATGTCATGTTTGATAGGACCATTATTGTTTTATACTAATGTTTATACATATGCAAGTATCTATGTATCCATTTCACTTCCTGACAGGGTTGTCAGGGATCATTCTTGTGGAATAATGACTGCTTAAGCACGCGAATGACATGACGCGGTTCCTGGTCTTATGAGCAATCAATTGAGAAGAGCAACCCTGAAAAATATACAAGGTCAGTATCATGTGGTTACGAGTTGATATTGTATACTTGTATTATGACTATGTTTATGTTATGACAAGTAATGCTGAAAGATACATCAGGGAAATGAAAACAATGTGGTTTGTGGCTTGTTGGGACAAGCATGGATAAGACACTGGAAGCAAGGTTTCTTGACCATAGAGACAATGTGCTTTTGGATGTGAGGTACTATTATTGTGCGTATGTTTTATATGTTGTACATGTTGCATCTATGAAGTTGTGTGCATGCAGTGTGGTGTATATATAGTGTATGTACATGTTTATGAAATGTTATGTACAGGGTGTTAGTATAGATAGTTTTTATGAATGTTGGATATTCAGTGCTACGTACAGATGATGCTATGTACATGTTGGATATGTAGTGCCATGCACAAGTGGTGCTGCGTGCATGTTGTACATTGGTACTATGTACATATGGTGTGATGTGCATGATTGTACAAGTGGTGTTGTGTACATGTTGTACATGTTAATCTAGGATGGAATTGATGTCAATAGTTGATCATTAATATAAAAGTGACTAGATGGAAAATATTCTTGAAGATGCCCGAAGACTCTTGTTTAAGTTGATGAAGTGTCAATCATTCTTCTTGATGAAGTGTCAATCATTCTTCTTGATGACATGTCTATGATAAAATACTACATGATGATTTAGGTGGACTATGCTTGGAAGAATTCCTATATGACTTAAACATGATGACATGCCCTACCTACAATGATTTTTATGATGACAAACCTCCAATAATGTTGAAGGAGACAAGGTGATGAAAAAGGAAATCAAGGACATGATGGTGTCCCTACATTGAATAAGGCAAGAATTATGATGACCCTACATTTAAGAAGCAAAGGACACTATTATTAATGAAGGAATCACCATGAAGAAGCCCTACACTCCATTTCTACACTCATAAAGGATTAGTCACATTAAAAATATCTTTTTGCTACCTTAGAGGCAGAATTATTCCATAAGGCCCACACCATCTTAGAGGTCATAATGTTTCCTTTCCAACTAGCTATTACTCATCCTGAAACTCCAAGTGGTTTAAAAGCTATGGATTTTATAATTTAATGGTGTAATTATGGTCACTGAGTTGACCTGAACATGTCAACACATGTCAGCTTGCATTTTGGACATAGTTGTTTGTTTTAAAGACAAATAGGTATATAAATAAAGGTTCGTACCCTTTTTTTGTTTATAAAATTTTCAGTGAAGATCATCTCAAGAATACATAACAACAAGAAGAGTTCACACCTCATGAACTAAGAAGGTCGAGGAGGAGAGTTTAAGTTAAATTTGTGATTGGGTTATCTTGAAGACTTCGGACCTGCGGAAGTGAAAACCTCGAAACCTTACCTATGAACTTGGATTGGTGATTAGTGTTGGAGAGTCATTGAAAGATTGTTGTGAAGGCCTCAGGCTCAAACCTGAGCATGTCTATGACAAGAAAATAGTTGAACTAGATCAAAACCTCAGGCCTAAGAGAAAGTCTACTATGGAGTGCTCAAATTAGTAGTAGAGGCTCAGACTCGCAGTGACACTTGTCTATAGCTCAGATTTGTGACATATTTGCTTATGGAGCTTAAACATTGAAGAAGGATGCTCAGACAGTCATCCTTCCAGTTTAGAATAGTGTTGTGCAGAGGCTTGAAGGTGCTCGGACCTGTGGTTTTCCTGTGGTGGCTCGAATGATTAATTTCAAGCTCAGACATATCTATTGGAGACTCATTGAAGCTTAGACCTGTGGATAGTTATAGTGGAAGGCTCAGAATTGTGGATAGTGACATGTGAGGGATCAGACATGTGATCAGTCACCTTGCAGGCTCAATTTTAGGGCTCGATGCTATAACCACAAATAGTGATTCAGACTTCTGTTGGTATACATCACTTCAGTCATCAAGGTTTGGGTATCTCTACTTGGAAGTATATTTCGGACAATCACTTTGGTGAAAAATAATAATTGTTGCAACAACCCACACTGTAAGAAGCTTGGTTGTTTGAATATGGTGTAAGATCCTTGACTGTGATATGGTCTCTTTGCTCAGTCGACGGTGTAGCAACTCGGTCTCCTTAAAAGCCTTGGTTGTGATGTGAAATAGCTCGGACTAAGGTGCAGCTTCAGTGTCTCAGTGATTTGACTACATTCAACATTGGGCATAGTTTGGAGCAGTCTTTAAGAAGACTCTAGGTGAATACATCTTAAAGTTAATTTGATGAATTTTTGGGGATCTTCTTGATTAGTATATCTTCGAAATCTATTGAAGACATTGAGAAATTGATCTTGTAGACACATTGAAGACTTGTGGAGATTATTGGAGACCATGATGTAATCATGAGGTGATGTGGAGACTTTTCTTAGGTACAATGAAGTACAGTGGTGATACCTTCTAATTGATAAGGTTGTCAATGATGATGTTGTTGGCATTATGATGCATGTGTTGTACTTGATGGAAACCCACTCGTAGAAGAACATCTCACTTATTTATAACTAGATGAATCTAAAAAAGAGATATCAGATGTGATAGAATACATAGGATGTAGGAGCATACATCATCACACTTAAAGATATGAAAGAAGAAGGAAGTTCAGACAGAAAGATGTGGCACAACTCAACACACTCAGAAACATCACAACGCAGATATAACAGACTCAGGGGGAGCTGAAAGTATATAACTTCAGTGTCTTGAATCTCATACGCAAGTTTCATAAAGGAAAGTCACGTATATATGCGAGTTACACACTGCACAGTCGCGTATATGTTAGTATGAGGAAAAGCAATAGGGACAAGCTCAGAAAAAGGGTCTGATATGATTCAGTCCATTATTTGTTCTGTTTGATAATGGTTAGAATCTGCTGATGATGTGAGAAAATGTCTTGATACTTGTATGATGTTTAGAAGGCTTTTTTTCTTAACTTGATGATAATGGCTTGATACTTCCTTCTAATATATGCATGATCACATCTGATAGTAAATAAGATGGAACAGGTTCAGGGGGAGAAGATAATATTCTAATGGTGCATTGTTGGCATTATGGTTAGTAGTCCTTGGTGATGATGCTTATATGACTAAGTGATATATCTTGCTATGGTTATGAGTTGTCCATGACAAAATATCATATGTTTCTTGGGGTTACATAGTTGATGTTCAGATCAAATATGTGGTTGATTCTCTGAGAATGCATATATGGTGCTTACATGGTGATCTTCATAAGGATAAGAGAAGTACAAAGCTTGTATACACATCATCATTACTTGTTGATGAGTCTATCATATGCTGTTGTCGTCATATGCATAAATATCATATAATATAGTTGATGCAAGTGTCCTATAGTTCTTGGTGCTCATGTGGATGAAGATTGTTGATGTTGATGATATAGAGAAGCCTTGACAAATGATCTTGAGCTCAAGATACATAGTGCTGGATATATGGATGATTACTCAAAGTTGCATAGTTGGAAACATGATGATGATGATTTCTTACCTATATGATGATAGGTTGATACTTACATATGTTGATTAATACATATATTCCCAAAGTGATGCTACTTGGATCATGTTCCCAAAGTGATGCTACTTGGATCATGTAGATCTTTATGTTGATGAGATGACTATGGTGTTTTACACATATGATATAATGTGAATGATTTTATGATGATATTCAAAAAGGATGAGTTGATGTCATGCCTTGTTATAGGAAATTTACAGGTTACTGATCTGAAAGTGGTTGTACGCGAGTTTCTTAAGGAGGATCCGCATATATACGCATGTTTATGTGGATACAGTCGCGTGTATCTTGATTTGAAGGAAATTAGTGGGCCAAACTCAAGATGAGAAGAGTGTGATATGGGCTTGACAGAGACCATCTGGCACAGATGGAACAGGTACAGAGGGAGAACATGGTTGCTGGTTTAGACTTTGTTGACAGATGCTTATGGAGCAGACCATACATTGTGTATGATAGTCGTTGATGAATATAATGGTCTTATTTATATGTTTTGGTCTCATTTAAAGGTCATATCAAGACCCATGATGTAATAGTGTGTCTCTATTTATTCTAGTCATTTGATGAAATCTCTTCTGGTCATATGATGTAATTTGTACCCCCACTACGCATAGGAAGGATGATGAAATATTTCAGTGATGTATTTCTTTTATCAAGCTCATGTAACAGCCTATGTTGGTTTCCCCACTATGCCTGAGATGAATGATGTAATGTAATTGGATGTCATATGTAAATCTTTGATGTATACCCACTTGGTTGGATGATCCCCACTTGGTTGGGTGATGGATGTATGTATAGAGTCTTTTGGTGATAGGAAGGTCATTTATGATGTGTAAGTCATGGTTCTTTTTAAAGAACATCTTTTTGAAAATCTTGCCCACAATGAAGAGGAGCATGGTTAGCACAGCAAAGCAGAAATTTCAGCAGGCACTCAGGGGGAGTATGGACAACGGAAGTTTTATTGAAGGAAGAGAATATCTTGGTCAACCCTTTGCCATTGATGTCAAAGGGGGAGAGTGATTTGGTTTTGTTGCCATCAAGTCCAAAGGGGGAGTTTGTTGGCATTATGATGCATGTGTTGTACTTGATGGCAACCTACTCGTAAAAGAACATCTCACTTATTTATAACTAGATGAATCTACAAAAGAGACATCAGATGTGACTGAATGCATGGGATGCCGAACAACTCAAAGGAATCAGATGACAGTTCTTAGTATGACAAGTTAGCTTTGCCGTCAAGTCCAAAGGGGGAGATTGTTGGCATTATGAGACAAGTGTTGTCCTTGATGGAAAATCTCACAAATGACAGATCATAGTGCAACAGGTCAGTAGCAAGGAATTGATGATCAGAGTACAAGAATGTTTGAAAGAGTGAATTATCCTTTATAGATCTGTACGCAGTTTCAGTGAAGAAAAGGCGCGTATACACGCAGGTTCTATGAATGAAAACTGCGTATACAAAGCTTAGACATTACCAAGTCGCATATACACACAGGTTAGAGATTACCAAGTCGCGTATGCGTATGCATGCACATTCATGCACGGAAAGGCGCGTACATGTGGGAGAACTTATTTTTGGTTCGTGGTATTTAGTCCTTGGTACTTGAAGCTATGGTTTTGGACCATGGTATCTCGTCAAAAGTGGTGATTCCTAATATTGGGTCCATGGTATTGATTTTTTATGGTTTTTGACCATGATATTGTGAAAGGCCTAAGACTATAAAAGGAGAAGAAGATCATTATGCAAGAAGATAGAGAAAGTCTTGAATATCTGATGAAGTGTGAGATCCAGTATGCAGGATATGGGTTATGATACATTGCTTGATCTGAGCTAAGGAGGGATCTCACCGGTTGATGGAGAACAAGATCTAAGGATAGATCAGGATCAAATGGTTTGAAATGAACTATCTCTATATGGTTGATTATTCCTATTCTAGATCTGTATACTGATGCATGTAATGTTCTGAACTGGGTATAACTTAAGTTTGAAATAGCTGCAAGTCATGATTGAATATTTATAGATCTCTACGTGGGTTGGCTTTGGTAAAAGCACATATGTACGCGGGTTTGGTTCGTCCAAGTAGCGTAGACCATTTGTCTAATCCGTCAAGATTAGCCAAATGAAAGTATCTCAATTTTGTCTAAAACGAGGAGGTCGAATAGCCTCAGATAGACCCTAGTGTCCTAGCAATAACCGTGATCTAAGCAAAAAGAAATAAATCAAACCAAACTTCAAATTTTGACCACTCTTAGGATTTGGTGTTTCTCCAAAAGGTCGCAAATAGTCATAGAAGTAGATCGCTCTAGATCAACGTTAATTCATACCTTTATGGAGGAAACATGCCTCTATTTATAGATGGGAATCAATGGATTATAAATGGAGCTGACATGCACATTTGGAAGGATCCTATCAAATTTTAGTTTTGGAGTTACGAAAAAATATTATAGAAGGTTGACATGATATTTTTAGGAGGTCGACTTAGAAAATTCTTAAGACCAACTTCAACTTTATCAATTTTAATTAATCCATTTTTTAAGGCCCGTTGTTACTCAAACTTTGGAACTAATTTTTCAATGAAAAATTGCATTGTTCTTGCAACCAAATTTGAGCTCAAAAATATATAATTAAATTCTTCAATAAAAGTGTAACAACCGTGGTGAAAATTCCATGTAAAAATATATAAGGCCATAGTGGTGGGATACGTATTCCAAGATGAATTCTAGGGGAAACATCTTAGTGGGTGTTGATGTTCATTATGGCTACAGAAATTGGCAAAGGCAATGGCTAAGGCTTCGAAAAGGAAAAGAGACATTAATTGGCATTTTATTTATGAAAATCATGGAAATTAGGAAAAAAGGAAGGTCAAAGGTCAAAGGTTACATGTGAGGATGAAAATGAAGGAAAATAATGGAAAATGAAGAAAATAGAAGCCTCATTACTAAAAAGGCTTATGAGGATCCATGGGAAAGACTTGGTGAGTTCAGTGTTGAAACTCTCTCATTATTCTCTCTCTCTCTCTCTCTCATACTCTTGGAGGCTTAGAGTTTTCTTGGATCACTCCAATTTGGTGTCTAGCTTGGCTCTTACCTTAAAATTGGATAATAATAATAATAAATTAACTAATTAAAAATAATTATAATTATAATTAATAAAATAACTAATCAAATCCAATTATATAAAATTAAAATAATGAAACAAGAAGTAATAAAATAATAATTAATTATAATCAATAACCATCTTAGATCCATCAACTCTAGATCTACCAATTTGGTCCCTTGCCCCACAAACAAGGGGGTCGCATACACCAATTTGGTAAACAAGGGGGTCTCACCCTTGTCCCACAAACATGGGGTCTCATATACCAATTTGGTAAACAACTCGGCCTCATACACCAATTTGGTGTCTCGCTTGATTGTGTCCTTAAAGTAGGATAATAATAATTAATTAATTAATTAAAAATAATTCTAATTCTTAATTATTAATAAAAACAATTGACCCAAGCCAATTATATAAAATTAAAATAACCAAACAATAAATAATAAAATTATAATTAATAACCATCTTAGATCCATCAACTCCAGATCTATCAATTTGGTAAACAAGGGGGTCTCGTACACCAATTTGGTATCTCAATTGGCTATGACCTTAAAATTGGATATATAATAATAATTAATTATAATTAATTAATTAAAAAATTAACATATAATAATAATATATAACATTTTGATTTGGTCAAATTACATTAAAATAAAATAAAAAAGCATAAAATTAATAATTAAACTAATCTAAATTCACCTAAATTCCAGACCTAAAGAAGGGATCAAATTTATTAATACATAATTTTTTTTTTAAGAATGAAAAGAAATTTAATCTCTCCCTTTAATAAATCCAAACTGGCAAATAAAAGCAACTTTATGTGCAGAGTTAAAAGAAAATACCAAAGCTACCGTAATTTAAAAAATAAAAACAAAAACCTAATAGAATAATTTTATTTTTTCAAACAAAGGCTAGAAATTCGTATATACTTAGAGGACTCCTGGAAGAGCAGGGTAACGAAGCTGAGGGTGCCGAGTATAACCCTAAACTCTGACCTGGGTCCGAGGTTTTTTCTTATCTGTCTGAAACTTTTGTTCGTTTTTTTCTCATTTGGCAGAAAGCAGTGACACAGAGAGATCATGGCAGGGGACAGACTGAGTGCATTGCATGATTCTCTTCTCTGCTCTCATATTCTCTCGAAACTTCCTTTAAGAGATGCAGTACGATGCTCAATTCTTTCACGCAGATGGCGATCAATCTGGACTTTGTTACCCCATCTCAAGTTTTTGAATGCCGACGTCACTGAAAAAGTAATTGATAACACGATGTGTTTTCATCAGGGAGATCTTGAAAGTTTGGAAATTTCAGTAAGCTATTGGTATTGGAGATACGGAAATTGGTCACCGAATGGCGAGTTAATACGCAAATCGGTTTTGGCTGCATCTGTAAAGAGAGTGAAACAAATTACTTTGTATCTTCCAATTTCTCTGCACATTCCAACTTCTCTGTTTTCCTGCGACTGCCTCACTTATTTGGACCTCACGCGTTTTGAATTTAAATTACCTTCATACTTTTCTGGTTTCAGATACCTTAGAACCTGTTTTCTAACTGATGTCCATATTATTGATGATATGCTTGAGCAGCTTGCAGCAAAATGCCCTCTTCTTGAAAAATTGAGGGTTATATCGTGTTCTATGCGCCTGAACAATTTGAAAATTTCTGCTCCGTCTCTCAAGTATTTTAATTTTTCAGGAAATCGCCTTGAAAAGTCATTGACACTGACAGTGAATTGTCCAAAGTTTTTTTTCATAAGAAAAAAAGTATGATATGTATTATATTATATTGAGAAAATATATGAAACATATGTTGTGTATGACATGTTCCGAAGAGAGTATCATGGGAGCCATATCTGGCATATAGATGCATATGTGACCTGTTAAATATCAGAAAATACATATGTTTTTTCCAAAAGTAAACAGATGGAGAGTATGGTGCATATAACGAGACATTATGGAGGACCATATAATGAGTGCCATAGGGACATGATACTGTCAATGATGAAAATTGGAGGCACCAAATGATTCCTGAAAATGATGCCGTTCCTCCATTTCCACACCATCCAAAGGTATATCAATATCAGATAGGGCCTATTGCCTTTCTGTCTGCTCCACCAAAAGATAGCTGCATGGATGGAATCAAAAACTGTTAAAGTAAAATCAAAGTTGAGAGCCAATGCATACCAGATCCGGGAGGAGGATGTGCATTTGATGAATAAGTGAAGATTGGTCTCTTCGTCATTGCCGCATAGAGGGCATCTGCTGGGGCCATGCCAAGAACGCTTCCTGAGATTCTCCCATGTCCTGAGTGAATTGTCCAAAGTTGCGGATTGTAACAATTCAATACTGTTCCTCAAGGTTGAAATTGGAGCTCAATTCTTGCCGAGAACTGCATTTTTCCACAACAGAGCTTTATGTACTTAAAGGTCTTTCTAACAAGAGCTCTGTGAAAAAAATTACCCTTCGTGGGTTGAGTACTCACGTGCCTTCTCTCGTAGTACTTAGCCATTTTTCCAATCTTGAAGAACTCTCCTTAGAAAGCGATTCTTTTGAGGTTAGTAAATCCCCGGTTTTTTTCTTTTAAGTTAAATGTTTCGAACATCTTGGTTTTTATATAGATGAGATTTATAGGCAATTTTTTCATGGCAAAACAGGGAGCAAATACCGCGACACGAAGCTTGACCCTTCCGCTAATGACAAACCTCAAGAATGTGCGTATATGGGTTTCAGGGTTGGACGAGGAAATTGCTCTGATCGGCTGCCTTCTCAGAAATGCTCCTTCTCTGCAGACAATGACGGTTACTCTACCAACATGCTCTGGATATGTCCATCAGAAGAACTTTCTAGAGCAGATTTTCCGTTTGAACAGATCTTCTGGACAAGCTACTGTATATATAACAGCGAATGGCTGGGATATGTGCAAGACATGTCTGGCTTCTTCACTTTATGAGGAGAGGAGTTCTTCAGATGAAGAAGCTACAACTTCTACTTCAGATGATGATGAAGAAGATTATTCAGATGATGATTAGATTATTGAATTAGCATCTCTAATACTTTTGAAAGCTGCTATTTTGGTCCTTTACAGTGACCGTAAAAACCAGGTGCAACATTAAGTTAATCTTTTATCATGTTCAATACGATTACAAATTTAACAGTATGGATATGTGTCCTTCAGCCAGTTTCTTCAGTTTATATCATTTATCTGGTTTTTCCATATATCATTTATATGGAAGAGGTTGGTTTATTTATGCCATTTTGTATTCGGAATCTTGAAATAAAGGTGTTTTCCCCTCATTTTAATTTTCTATGTACAGATGGTCATTGTTCAATACCTTATGCTTGCTGGTTAGCTTAAACCTGAATCATTGGTTAGGGAAATCTTCAAAGCTTTGAACATATCAGTGAACAAAGGGCTGGGTAGTTTTTTTTGTCCTGTTGTTAAGACTTGAATATATTGAGTCATATTTTAGGCACTCTGTTGCTTTCTATCATGAAAGTTACACTTTTTTATCTTTTTTAATTTGAAAGTTGCAACTGCTGACATGTTAGGAAATGCATTCATTCTAACAATTAAATAGAGAAATAAAGTCATAGAAAGTATGTTCAATGTCATATTATAATTGGAATTTACTTACAGTAACTAAAATGCCATGTTAAATGCCATGTTATGTGATGTTAGGTTGATCTTTGAAAAATATCTACATTTGTGTACTGTACTAAGTGGGTGTGACAATGAGAAGAGTTAGAAATATTTGTTCTATTTTTTTTTATAACATCAATGCTTATATGATAGTTTTACTCCCAATTTTTGGTATTGATGCTTCATGTTAGGTTGATATTTACATTTGTGTAATGTACATTGTGCGTGTGACAATGAGAAGAGTTCTAGAAATATTTGTTCTATTTTTATTTATAACATTGATGTTTATATGATATATATATTTTTTAATATTGTTGACACTTTTTTAATGGCTTTGCATATTTTATTTATCATTATGAAACATCATTTCAAAAGAAACTTTCCTAAGTAAAGAACATCATGATGAATGTACACATAAACAAAACAAAAAACAAAAAAGTTATCAGGAGTCAAGAACAATATTTATTTCAATTACTTACTCTTTACACAATGAATTTTAGCTTAAATATTTTTTTAACTATTGGAACTACTAAAAGGGGGTGAATTAATATTACTCTTCAATTAATTGATTTGAACTTCACAAAGCGTTAATTATTATTAGTATTAAATCAAAAACATTGTTCAACATTGTTCAACAATGCACAACATCCAAGACAACACACAAGAGATTTTAGGTTGAAACCCTTATAGGAGAAAAACCACTAAACACTTCTTAATATAGGTCTTTAAAATTTACATCAATAGGAAGCTCCAACTTTTAAGATTTTCAACATCAACAGAAGGAGGTTCTAACCCCCTGGTTTACAGGCTCCAACTTGAAGGAGCCGCCAACCTGAAGGAACCTCCATCTTTTTGGTTTACCAACTCCAACTAGAAGGACACTCCAACACCCTCTTTTACCACCACCAACTAGAAGGGGGCTCCAACTCTTTGTTTTACCAGCACCAACTAGAAGTACGCTCCAATGCCCTATATTACTAGCTCCAACTAGAAGGACACTCCAACGCCCTGGTTTACTAGCTCCAACTAAAAGGATGCTCCAACACCCTTGCTTTATCAACTCTGGCTGAAAGGATGATCCAACACCATGTATTGACTCCAATATTCACTAGCATCACCCTCTAGCCGTGAAACGTTCTCAAGCTCCAACCTCAAAGATGACTCCAATCTCTCTCCTTACACCACCTTGCCACCTTGCTCGACAAGTTGCCACTTTCCCTCAAGGCTCCAACTTTTAGTTCACAATTTTCAAATTGGATCCACATGTGCTCAACAAAACAAATAATATCAAAATAATTTGTAGGCTTTGTCTATTTGCAATATTGGCACAAGATTGTTAGTAACAATAACAACTTCCTCTGGTCAAAGTATCAAATCCTAGTAGCATATATAAAATTTGTCAAGCCCATTGTCACAATCAATTCTACTTTTGCTCATCATCATAACCAAAACCTAACTAGACAATGTAGCAATACCCAAAGCTATCTTCTTGGTAGACCTCAACAATTCTTCAATGACATTGAGATGTCAACAATACGAACTACTCATCAAGCTCTCAAATCCTAATAGTGACATAAACTTTGTCTTGAGATAGTGACACTTCCAATAGCATCAATAACAATAACTTTGCTTGCTTAACACATCTCAACAAATTCTGTCAAACCCTAACTCAACAAAAGCATGTCAAACATGCATCAATGCCAAACTTCTCTTACACATATTCAACTACAATTACGCTCTACTAGTACCAAAACCTAGGCAACAATAATGAGCAGCATCATATCAAAACCCTAATTGCTTCTATGCAGTCATATAACCAACAATGATACAAAAATTCATCAATTTCTCAATTCTTAATCAAATATCAACAATGGCATATGATGATGGCAATAGTCAACAAGACATCTTCACTACCCGTGTGTTCAATCAATACAAAGTAAACCCTTTGGAATACTGATGTAGGCTTCAGTTATGCAATAACGAGTCAATCTTCCTTGACCCTCAAGTCTGATGATGTGCCACTGTAGTCCCCGAAGATGCCCTTGAGGGATTTCAAAACCTCTCATGTAATGTGTGAAGATGCCCTAAATATTGCACAACCCTTACAATTGTTGAACATGCATCATAAAGAGAGGTTATATGTAGTGCCAAAATATTTCCATACTTCAGTGATGTTATAAAGAAAGGACCCATAAGCTTCACAAATATGTGCCTATCAAAATGCTTCAGATATTGAACTCGTATATTTATCCATGAACACAATAGGGCTCATAAAAGGCAACATATATTGTCTTTGTCTTTGAATAGATTCAGATTGGGTCTACTCGACATATCGTAATATACTTTAGGATAATGTCATATAGATCTATTACAACTAGCTCACACAGAGGGACAAACTTTGAATGGAGCCTTACCTCTATCCACAAAACTGCTACAAAATGGGTCAGATAAGCGTGAGTTACATTAGTAAATGGGTTGAAACACCACCTCATATTTTCCCAAGAAAATGATGAGAATACTCTAGTTAAAATTTCTCTCGAATTAGGCTAGGATTGCCTTAGGAATGTAATTTTGATATCAATATTTGACAAGCCCTAGCCAAAACATACCTCAAAGAATAGTTCACATTGAGTAATAGAGGTGGTTTAAAAAATTTCAAACAAGAACGATCGAGACCACCTAGATTTTGTTTCAGTTTTATCACAGTAGTTCATGATTAACCCTTAATCACAACCTCAAATGGGCTTATAAGATTTGTGCTCTTGATTTGTTTTAAGAGGTGAGTAGGTATCAATCTTGTGCAAAAAATGCCATTGATTTGTGCTTCAAAAGGGATGAAAAAACTTAGAAGGACTTGCGTGAAACTCACTCTAGATTTGTCCATAGAAGGCCAAGATCCCAAAACAAATGTTCAACCAATAATCCCACAAACTTGTTTGGAACCCCCCCTTACAATAACACATTTAATACTACCTTGAGGCAGGTCAAGAATGGCATCAAGAGCTACATATTTTTCTCAACTAGTTCAATGAAAAGAGGGCCGAAATAGATGCATGGAACAAACCTTAATGCCCCTGAGTTGATCCAAAAAACTTTGATGAAATATCTCCAAGATTAGCACACGAAAGTATCTCAATTTTGTCTGAAACGAGTAGGTCGAATAGCCTCAGATATACCCTAGTGTCCTAGCAATAACCATGATCTAAGAAAAAAGAAATAAATCAAACCAAACTTCAAATTTTGACCACTCTTAAGATTTGGTGTTTCTCCAAAAGGTCGCAAATAGTCATAGAAGTAGATCGCTTTAGATCAACGTTAATTCATACATTTAGGGAGGAAACATGCCTCTATTTATAGATGGGAATCAATGTATTATAAATGGAGCCGACATGCACATTTGGAAGGATCCTACCTATGGAAATAATTTCAAATTTTAGTTTTTGAGTTATGAAAAAATATTATAGAAGGTTGACATGATATTTTTAGGAGGTCGACTTAAAAAATTCTTAAGACCAACTTCAACTTTATCAATTTTAATTAATCCATTTTTTAAGGCCCGTCGTTACTCAAACTTTGGAACTAATTTTTCAATGAAAAATTCCATTGTTCTTGCAACGAAATTTGAGCTTAAAAATATATAATTAAATTCTTCAATAAAAGTGTAACAACTGCGGTGAAAATTCCATGTAAAAATATATAAGGCCATAGTGGTGGGATAAGTATTCCAAGATGAATTCTAGGGGGAACATCTTAGTGGTTGTTGATGTTCATTATGGATAAGGAAATTGGCAAAGGCAATGACTAAGGCTTTAGAAAGGAAAAGAGACATTAATTGGCATTTTATTTATGAAAATAATGGAAATTAGGAAAAAAGGAAGGTCAAAGGTCAAAGGTTACATGTGAGGATGAAAATGAAGGAAAATAATGGAAAATTAAGAAAATAGAAGCCTCATAACTAAAAAGGCTTATGAGGATCGATGGGAAAGACTTGGTCAGTTCACTGTTGGAGCTCTCTCATTATTCTCTCTCTCTCTCTCATACTCTTGGAGGCTTAGAGTTTTCTTGGATCACTCTTGGAGGGTGTGGCATACTTGGATTCTTCGAGCAAGAAGGAAAAGGAAGAGAAGGAATGCCTAAGAGGGCATCGAGATTAGAAATGACATCGAATTTTCTTGAAGGTACCGAGTTGCATGTACGTTTTCCTCAATAGTTTTGGCATGCATAACACATTCATGTGGTTTCTTGGCTATGATCTTTCATTGGATGGAGGATGGTCAGGATTGAAAGTGGATTTCCTAGCCTTTCCATTTCTTGGATATCCATGGAGTTTATGGGTTTATTTCCTTGTTTTGTTTCGGTTGGTTCCCATGTTTCCTTAGCTTGGGTTGGGTTATTAGTCCTAGAAGCCCTGTAACATCTTGGGTTGAGTTACTAGTCCTGGAATCATTGGTTGGAAAAATGCTCTAGAATACCTCGATGAGTTGAGTCACTAGTCCTGGAAGCCCTAGTTGGAAAAATGCTCTAGAAGACCTGTATAAGATGCGGGTTGAGTTACTAGTCCTAAAAGCCTTGGTTTAACAAATTATCTAGAAGCTTTGGAAGGCTTGGATGGAGACCAATATGATGATGGTTTTGTGATGTTCTACTGTGAGGTGGAATAACTATTTGATGGATTGGGGTGGATGGCCTCTAGAAGGTGTGGATGAGTTTGATTGAAGTGTTCTATGAGATTCCACATTCATGATTGGAATATGGCATGAAGGTGAATGGCTGAAGAGAGATTTGGCTCAACCATTCTATGGTTGGGTGGAATGTGGAAGTCCCATCTCGGGTTTGTATTTTACATCATTAATGAAAGTTTATTTCTTCTTTTATTTATATGAGCATTTTTATGGATTATATGTGGTTTATATGGTTGTGATTTCATGGATAATTCTATCCCTATTATGTTGGTTATTTATATGTTTTATGGCAGCATCTATGTATGGCTCTCATCATGTTTCTACTTGTATATGAATGGATAATGTATCTGTGACCTAATAGATGATAATGCAACAAATGATATGAGGGAAAAATCATTCATAACAATTCTCTGTTAAGTATGAGATCCCTACACTTAATTATGTTGTTTACACATGTAGGTTACATGTCGATGACATGTTTGACGAAATGCTTGTCATGACTAGTAGGGGTTTGATTAAAGTCTTGCTTAAATTATTCCTTTTGCACCATTTTTTGCCTTGTTCCTTGAATGATCTTAAGTTATCATTCCATTCTGGGCAGTGAACTGGGCTATGGGCCTGAAAAAGTGGTTCAAATCCGAGGGATGTTGGCATAGAACTCGAAAATTGGGTCTTTGGATGCGAGCAAGCAAGCCTGTGAGAGTGACTTTGGGTTTCTAGATGTTGTCATGCCTATAGAATGAGAATGACTCAGGCTTAAGTTTTGAAACGTTCATTGGGACCCAAGGGCAAGTTGTCTGAAGTGTTGGATTGGTTCCTAAGGGTCCTGAAGCTAATGTTGAATGTGTGTATGGTCGTTCCGTCGGTTCCACTTCCTTAATGTGACTTAGGAGGTCAAATCATATCATAGTGGCCTCTCATCGCATATTTACCCCGGTTGCTTAGATGCTTGGGTAGATGTGGGAGAAGGGTGCTACAAACTGGTATCGAAGCATGGTTGCACTCTCCTAGGGTTGTGGGTTTGTCATGCATTCGTGTTAGTTTCATATGTGTTCCTTATTCATGTAGTCCATGTTCTTATTGCATTGCATGGTGTTGATCATGGTTTTAATGATGTCACCATGTGAAGGTTGAAGGTGTTGTCATGGAGTATGTCTTCATGTGTGCACGATTGATTATGCATTGTTATGTACATCAGTGTTCACATGTTATAAAGTGCACTTGATGTGGTTATTGTTGTGATGCATGAGGTCATGGTTTGTGTAGTTTGATATGGTCATGCATTGCTCACTGGAATCTAGCTAGCATGATGTGTATATGGTTTCTTACTCATGTGTTATATGTCTATATTCAGTTGTTATACATGTATGGTATTGGTTATAGTTATGCATGAATAATCTCTCAAACATGCCTTATGAAGTCATGGTATGAAATTTAGGTCATCACGACGCTATTGGCATGTTATGATGCTAATGTGTTGGTTGAGATAGAGGAGAAGATGCAGATCATCATAATGAGGTTGCATCGTTAGACTTTGGGATAAGAGCAGATCGTCATATACGTATGTTTGGCATGCAGGTTAGTAAGTTAAGGATTGTTATATGCATTAGGGTTATATACATTAGGTTTATGTACATGTATTTTGATGTTATGGTTGCATACATGATAAATGATAGTTTATTAGTATAGTCATCTTCATATGTGTCGAATAGTCAATAATGGTAGTAACATGCGGTTGTATGCATTTCTATTGTTGTTTTATGTTAGAAAACTTGACGATCATGTTATATGTTGTTGGTTAGTTTGTTATAGGTTAACTTGTCGTTTCTATATGTTATTAACTTGATGATTAGGGTTACTGCATTTAAGATCTTGATGTTATATGTATTGTGCTAACGTGTGTTGGCCTATGTAGATGGTTATGGTTACGATATTCAGGTATGAGATGACATATTTGTAATATGATGTTGTACTAATCTAGATTGACTTTGCATATTTGTGAATGATAACTGTGTATCAATTATGATATGAACATGTTAGTTAGTTACTATTATGGATATCATGATCTTATTTATAATTATTTGATATGTTGTGAAGTTATATTGTGCTAACTTAGGTTGATTGTGGAAACAATATAGCCTCCCCTGAGATACATTAAGGTATGAACTTGCTTATGGCATCTACTTTGTGCTTGACTATTTGATTATGACGTCTATTTGGTGTCTATTATGTCCTCTAGTTGATTTATTTAACATGATATGTTTTCAAGTTGGTTGAATATTTGATGAATTGCATAATATGGGTATGTGTTCCAATGATCATGTTTTAGATGATTGTACTAATACATATGTGTTGAGACATTGGATATGTACTTGAATGTAGTTGAGTGTTGTAGTATTATGTCTAATGACTATGAGTTGACTTTGGATTATGACATGGTTATTAATCTTGGTAAAAGTTAGTTTCAAATTGATATATATATGATTGTCTTGATATTTTGAACATGTGGTTGACATGTGTGAAGAGTTGTAGGAAACATGCTTGGTATTAGCGTGACAAGGTGATAGTTGGTGTGCTTACATAACTAATAGTTTGTTGATATGACAGTGAATAGTAAGCCTCGATTACAACAAGGTAAAAAGCTAAAAGAAAGGAACTCAACAAGAATTCCTTTGGCTATGTTTGGAAAACCTAATTCCAAATGAATGAGTGCTTGGCATACATGAAGTCTTCTTAACCTTGATTTTGTCTCACATCATGTGCATATGTGTTATAGTCATGAACATGTATTTGACAAGTATATTAGCTAGTCTTTAGTTATAGGTGGATCCGTAAAAGGAATTGGAGTCTCTTAAGAGATGGCGTGGAAGTGTTCAGTTGCAAGCAATGTGCTTGGCACAACAACTAAGGTAATTGGTGTATTGTTATGTTTATTTATGCATTAATAGTTATGTGTTAATGACAATATGGTGCAGGGAGTTACACGGAAAGAGTGGTTGCCATGAAACCTTGAAGAAGGCTCTGGTTGAGTTTCCTTGGGAACCACGGGGATTGAGTCATGGTGTTTGTTGTCAGTCTTGTGCTTTTGGTCTTTTGTGATTTGTTGTGCTTGATTTGCTTTTTTTATGTCTAGTGTATGGCCATACCATTTTGTTTGTAGAGTCGTGTTGTTATTGGTTTTCTTGGTCTTCTTCTTATTTGTTTGTTATCTTTCCTTTTATGTTTTGAGTGTCTTGGGAATTGTTTGGGAAAGAGGAAATTTGATGGAGCTCGGGGAGGGTTGAATGAAACACAACAGGTAATATAAGGCACAGATAAAGCTCGGTGCATGAGTAAGTGCAACAGAAGGTAACACTATAACATTCGGTTGGACTGGTTGGCCCATTATGTTAAATGGAAGGTCGCAGTACAAACATGAGAAAGGTAACCAGAAAAAGTAAAGTAAATTGATCTGAGGTGATGAATTCCTTGGTTAAGTTGGGAACTATGGTTCTCAATGTTGTGAATGAACAAATGAAGGTCTCTTAACCTTGACCTTGATTTCAGGTAATTATGTTATGATCATGATTATGATGATGTTTATATATGAATACATGTATGTCTATATGTCATGTCTGATAGGGTCGTCATGGATCATGATTATTACTCTAACATTTATATGTAGATATATGTGTGTATGTATGTCATGTCTGATAGGACCATTATTGTTTTATACTAATGTTTATACATATGCAAGTATCTATGTATCCATTTCACTTCCTGACAGGGTTGTCAGGGATCATTCTTGTGGAATAATGACTGCTTAAGCAGGTGAATGACATGACGAGGTTCCTAGTCTTATGAGAAATCAATTGAGAAGAGCAACCCTAAAAAATATACGAGGTCAGTATCATGTGGTTACGAGTTGATATTGTATACTTGTATTATGACTATGTTTATGTTATGATAAGTAATGTTGAAAGATACATCATCGAAATGAAAACAATGTGGTTTGTGGCTCGTTGGGACAAGCATGGATACGACACTGGAAGCAAGGTTTCTTGACCATAGAGACAATGTGCTTTTGGATGTGAGGTACTATTATTGTGCGTATGTTGTATATGTTGTACATGTTGCATCTGTGAAGTTGTGTGCATGCGGTGTGGTGTATATATAGTGTATGTACATGTTTATGAAATGTTATGTACAGGGTGTTAGTATAGATAGTTTTTATGAATGTTGGATATTCAGCGCTATGTACAGATGATGCTATGTACATGTTGGATATGTAGTGCCATGCAAAAGTGGTGCTGCGTGCATGTTGTACATTGGTACTATGTACATATGGTGTGGTGTGCATGATTGTACAAGTGGTGTTGTGTACATGTTGTACATGTTAATCTAGGTTGGAATTGATGTCAATAGTTGATCATTGATATAAAAGTGACTAGATGGAAAATATTCTTGAAGATGCCCAAAGACTCTTGTTTAAGTTGATGAAGTGTCAATCATTCTTCTTGATGACATGTCTATGATAAAATACTACATGATGATTTAGGTGGACTATGCTTGGAATAATTCCTATATGACATAAACATGATGACATGCCCTACCTACAATGATTTTTATGATGAAAAACCTCCAATAATGTTGAAGGAGACAAGGTGATGAAAAAGGAAATCAAGGACATGATCGTGTCCCTACATTGAATAAGGCAAGCATTATGATGACCCTACATTTAAGAAGCAAAGGACACTATTATTAACGAAGGAATCACCATGAAGAAGCCCTACACTCCATTTCTACACTCATAAAGGATCAGTCACATTAAAAATATCTTTTTGCTACCTTAGAGGCAGAATTATTCCATAAGACCCACACCATCTTAGAGGTCATAATGTTTCCTTTCCAACAAGCTATTACTCATCCTGAAACTCCAAGTGGTTTAAAAGCTATGGATTTTATAATTTAATGGTGTAATTATAGTCACTGAGTCGACCTGAACATGTCAACACATGTCAGCTTGTATTGTGGACGTAGTTGTTTGTTTTAAGGACAAATAGGTATATAAATCAAGGTTCGTACCCTTTTTTTCTTTATAAAATTTTCAGTGAAGATCATCACAAGAATACATAACAACAAGAAGAGTTCACACCTCATGAACTAAGAAGGTCGAGGAGGAGAGTTTAAGTTAAATTTTTATTTGGGTTATCTTGAAGACCTCGGACCTGCGGAAGTGAAAACCTCAAAACCTTACCTGTGAACTTCGATTGGTGATTAGTGTTGCAGAGTCATTGAAAGATTGTTGTGAAGGCCTCACGCTCAGACCTGAGCATATCTATGACAAGAAAATAGTCGAACTAGATCAAAACCTCAGGCCTAAGGGAAAGTCTACTATGGAGTGCTCAAATTAGTAGTAGAGGCTCAAACTGGCAGTGACACTTGTCTATAGCTCAGATTTGTGACATATTTGCTTATGGAGCTTAAACATTCAAGAAGGATGCTCGCACAGTCATCCTTCCAGTTTAGAATAGTGTTGTGGAGAGGCTTGAAGGTGCTCGGACCTGTGGTTTTCCTGTGGTGGCTCGAATGATTAATTTCAAGCTCGGACATATCTATTGGAGACTCATTGAAGCTCAGACCTCTGGATAGTTATAGTGGAAGGCTCAGAATTGTGGATAGTGACATGTGAGGGACCAGACATGTGATCAGTCACCTTGCAGGCTCAATTTTAGGGCTCGATGCTATAACCTCAAATAGTGATTCAGACTTCTGTTGGTATACATCACTTCAGTCATCAAGGTTTGGGTATCTCTACTTGGAAGTATATTTCGGACAATCACTTTGGTGAAAAATAATAATTGTTGCAACAACCCACACTATAAGAAGCTTGGTTGTTTGAATATGGTGTAAGATCCTTGAGTGTGATATGGTCTCTTTGCTCAGACGACGGTGTAGCAACTCGCTCTCCTTAAAAGCCTTGGTTGTGATGTGAAATAGCTCGGACTAAGATGCAGCTTCAGTGTCTCAGTGATTTGACTACATTCAACATTGCGCATAGTTTGGAGCAGTCTTTAAGAATACTCTAGGTGAATACATCTTAAAGTTAATTTGATGAATTTTTGCGGATCTTCTTGATTAATATATCTTTGAAATCTATTGAAGAAATTGAGAAATTGATCTTGTAGACACATTGAAGACTTGTGGATATTATTGGAGACCATGATGTAATCATGAGGTGATGTGGAGACTTTTCTTGGGTACAATGAAGTACAGTGGTGATACCTTCAAATTGATAAGGTTGTCATTGATGATGTTGTTGGCATTATGATGCATGTGTTGTACTTGATGGAAACCCACTCGTAGAAGAACATCTCACTTATTTATAACTAGATGAATCTACAAAAGAGATATCAGATGTGACAGAATACATGGGATGTAGGAGCATACATCATCACACTTAAAGATATGAAAGAAGAAGGAATTTCAGACAGAAAGATGTGGCACAACTCAACACACTCAGACACAGCACAACATAGATATAACAGACTCAGGGGGAGCTGAAAGTATAAAACTTCAGTGTCCTGAATCTCATACGCAAGTTTCATAAAGGAAAGTCACGTATATATGCGAGTTACACACTGCACAGTCGCGTATATGTCAGTCTGAGGAAAAGCAATAGGGACAAGCTCAGAAAAAGGGTCTGATATGATTCAGTCCATTATTTGTTCTGTTAGATAATGGTTATAATCTGTTGATGATGTGAGAAAATGTCTTGATACTTGTATGATGTTTAGAAGGTTTTTTTTCTTAACTTGATGATAATGGCTTGATACTTCCTGCTGATATATGCATGATCACATCTGATAGTAAATAAGATGGAACAGGTTCAGGGGGAGCAGATAATATTCTAATGCTGCATTGTTGGCATTATGGTTAGTAGTCCTTGGTGATGATGCTTATATGACTAAGTGATATATCTTGCTATGGTTATGAGTTGTCCATGACAAAATATCATATGTTTCTTGGGGTTACATAGTTGATGTTCAGATTAGATATGTGGTTGATTCTCTGATAATGCATATATGGTGCTTACATGGTGATCTTCATAAGGATAAGGAGAAGTACAAAGCTTGTATACACATCTTCATTACTTTATGATGAGTCTATCATATGCTGCTGTCGTCATATGCATAAAGATCATATAATATAGTTGATGCAAGTCTCCTATAGTTCTTGGTGCTCATGTGGATGAAGATTGTTGATGTTGATGATATAGAGAAGCCTTGACAAATGATCTTGAGCTCAAGATACATAGCGCTGGATATATGGATGATTACTCAAAGTTGAATAGTTGGAAACATGACGATGATGATTTCTTACCTATATGATGATAGGTTGATACTTACATATGTTGATTAATACAGATATTCCCAAAGTGATGCTACTTGGATCATCTTCCCAAAGTGATGCTAGTTGGGTCATGTAGATCTTGATGTTGATGAGATGAATATGGTGTTTTACACATATGATATAATGTGAATGATTTTATGATGATATTCGAAAAGGATGAGTTGATATCATGCCTTGTTATAGGAAATTTACAGGTTACTGATCTGAAAGTGGTTGTACGCGAGTTTCTTAAGGAGGATCCGCATATATACACATGTTTCTGTGGATACAGTCGTGTATATCTTGATTTGAAGGAAATTAGTGGGCCGAACTCAGGATGAGAAGAGTGTGATATGGGCTTGACAGAGACCATCTGGCACAGATGGAACAGGTACAGAGGGAGAACATGGTTGTTGGTTTAGACTTTGTTGACAGATGCTTATGGAGCAGACAATACATTCTGTATGATAGTTGCTGATGAATATAATGGTCTTATTTATATGTTTTGGTCTCATTTAAAGGTCATATCAAGACCCATGATGTAGTAGTGTGTCTCTATTTATTGTAGTCATTTGATGAAATCTCTTCTGGTCATATGATGTAATTTGTACCCCCACTATGCATAGGAAGGATGATGAAATATTTCAGTGATGTATTTCTTTTATCAAGCTCATGTAACAGCCTATGTTGGTTTCCCCACTATGCCTGAGATGAATGATGTAATGTAATTGGATGTCATATGTAAATATTTGATGTATACCCACTTGGTTGGGTGATGGATGTATGTATAGAGTCTTTTGGTGATAGGAAGGTCATTTATGATGTGTAAGTCATGGTTCTTTTTAAAGAACGTCTTTTTGCAAATCTTGCCCACAATGAAGAGGAGCATGTTTAGCAAAGCAAAGCAGAAATTTCAGCAGGCACTCAGGGGGAGTATGGACAACGAAAGTTTTATTGAAGGAAGAGAATATCTTGGTCAACCCTTTGCCATTGATGTCAAAGGTGGAGATTGATTTGGTGTTGTTGCCATCAAGTCCAAAGGGGGAGTTTGTTGGCATTATGATGCATGTGTTGTACTTGATGGCAACCTACTCGTAGAAGAACATCTCGCTTATTTATAACTAGATGAATCTACAGAAGAGACATCAAATGTGACTGAATGCATGGGATGCCGAACAACTCAAAGGAATCAGATGACAATTCTTAGTATGACAAGTTAGCTTTGCCGTCAAGTCCAAAGGGGGAGATTGTTGGCATTATGAGACAAGTGTTGTCCTTGATGGAAAATCTCACAGATGACAGATCATAGTGCGACAGGTCAGTAGCAAGGAATTGATGATCAGACTACAAGAATGTTTGAAAGAGTGAATTATCCTTTATAGATCTGTACGCAGTTTCAGTGAAGCAAAGGCACGTATACACGCAGGTTCTATGAATGAAAACTATGTATACACAACTTAGACATTACCAAGTCGCATATAGATGCAGGTTAGAGATTACCAAGTCGCGTATGCGTATGCATGCACATTCATGCACGGAAAGGCGCGTACATGTGGGAGAACTTATTTTTGGTTCGTGGTATTTAGTCCTTGGTACTTGAAGCTATGGTTTTGGTCCATGGTATCTCGTCAAAAGTGGTGATTCCTAGTATTGGGTCCATGGTATTGATTTGTTATGGTTTTGGACCATGATATTGTGAAAGGCCTAAGACTATAAAAGGAGAAGAAGATCATTATGCAAGAAGATAGAGAAAGTCTTGAATATCTGATGAAGTGTGAGATCCAGTATGCAGGATATGGGTTATGATACATTGCTTGATCTGAGCTAAGGAGGGATCTCACTGGTTGATGGAGAAAAAGATCGAAGGATAGATCAGGATCAAATGGTTTGAAATGAACTATCTCTATATGGGTTATTATGCCTGTTCTAGATCTGTATACTGATGCATGTAATGTTCTGAACTGGGTATAACTTAAGTTTGAAATAGCTGCAAGTCATGATTGAATATTTATAGATCTCTACGTGGGTTGGCTTTGGTAAAAGCACATATGTACGTGGGTTGGTTCGTCCAAGTAGCGTATACCATTTGAGGTATGATGTTTGAAGTTACAGGTAGTTATGGCTGTTCTGATGACTGTTTACTGGTATTAGTATTCTGCATATTCAGATTGATAGAGTATCTTTAGCTTTAGTATTGATGGATGAGATCGATCAGGATGAGAATGAATTATCTTTATGTGATCTGATGAACTAGATCTGGTTGCTAACATACATATTTTCCTTGTATATGTAATGATCTGAGTATGTTTGAAGTCAAGAAGTACATCAAAGTTATAAGTAAGTAATTAATGTCATATACGCTGGTTTGCCTTGGTGAATTTGAGTATACACGTTGGTTCGACACTTCCAAGTAGTGTATGCACTTTAATGCATGATTTTTGATGATACAGTTGGTTTTGAATATTGTTGCAGAATTCATTGTTCTGCTCTGTGTTTTGGTGACTGTGTTGTTGACAGGGTTTTAGTGTTTCAGTGATTCAAAAATTGATGATGCTAGTATTGATTGTTTTGTGCTTCAATGATATTGATGGGCCAGTATGAAAATTGGATGAAACGTGGCCTTCAGATTATAGTGTTGTGCTTCAAGAGTATCCATTCTGAAAATGTATGAAACATGGTCCCTGGAGGATGAAAGGAGATAGTAGGCCGGCGCCTACATACTAGTACATCAGCTAGTACAAAGAGCGAAGGGGGTGGTAGCTCCCTTCCAGTAGCAGTTGGAGAACGAGTAAAGTTTGGAGCATTTCATTAGGCCAGCACCTATGTACTAGTAAGTGGATCAGCTAGTACAAGAGCTAAGGGGGTTGTAGCTCCCTTCCAGGAGAGTCTGGAGAACGAGAGAAGGTTGTAGCCTACTGCAGGTAGAAGCCTGCGAACTCGTATAAGACTGCACCAGTACATAACTATTGTAAAAGAAGTTTCTTATTAAAAGAAGATAGAGACGACTTGCAGCAGGTGGTTTTTACCCACATTGGGTTTCCACCTTATATCATGGTGTTCATGTGTGCTTCTTGTGTGTGATGATCTGTTCTACTGCACCTGCTTACTATACATATGGTTAAAGAAGTTCTGATGCACTAAATAAAGATCAACATTTAATGGATTAATTGAATCATAAGTATTCAGGATATACGCTAGTTGCATTAGACACAGTTGCATATACACGCGGGTTCAATTAATTGAAGTAGCATATATGTATCTAAGTATGGAAATGAAAACGTTTTATTGATTTGATAATACTGATTCCCCCCCCCCCCCTCTGAGTATTATTTCCAAAAAATTGGTATTAGAGCAGGTCCTTTGGTAGAAGCTTGATCGCTTGAAGGAGATCCGTGGAACAATGGGAAAGAAGCTTAAGAAGAAAGTGCCTAAGAAGAAGAAGACGTCTCAGAAGAACTATGACAGTGGGAGAATTGATTGGGGATTATGTGGAAGAAGAACTTCAGATTCAGAATCACTTCAAAATGAAGATGAACTATCAGGTATGAATTTTTTATCCTACGGAGATATCTATCCATCTAAAGATGATGAATGTGATGGTGAAATAACTGAATTTTCTCTATGGGTGAACAAGAAAGATATCGAATAGAGGCAGTATTTAAAGGGCTTACAAATAAAATTAGAGATCAACAGGATCTATTGAACAAAAGGGAATGTGCCTGCAAAGAAGAAACTATCAAACTTAAAGCTCAATTACAGGAAGGAAACAAGGTAAGGAAGTTATTCAAGGACAAGGAAAATCAATGTCAAAAGCTGCAAGATGAAGTGACATCTTTAAGAAGTGAAGTCAATGAAAGGAGCACAAAAATCAAGAAACTAAAAGATAGATCCAGTTACTATGAAAGTCTTGAAGCTAAGATCCACTCGCTAAAGGAAGATCTTGAAGAATCAAAGAAGCAGAATAAAGAACTACTCCAAGCACTTGAAAAACAAGAAAATGAGGTTTGAAGAATCAAGATGGAGAAGGAAGATACTATTTCCACATATCTAAACAAGCTCACGAACTACAGAGATGAGCCTGGAAGTGTGGGAATAACTACTGCCGATGATGATATGGTCAGCCTTGCTCTCCTTGGCCTTCCAAAGGGTTGGAATAGCTATTAGGTCTCTGTGAATGGAAGGGAGAAACTATCGTATTGGGAACAACTTTGGTCGGATATTATGTAGGAGGAGATCAGGAGGAGCACACGAGATGGTTTTTCATCCAAGGATGATGATGAAGAAAATCTGGTCTTAGCAAGTAAGGCAAGGAAAGGGAAGGGGAATGCTTCCCATTCCAAATCGAATTCTTCTCATGGAGGGAAGAAGGGTGACAAGTCTAAAAGTAAGATGATTTAATTGTCACAAGATGGGACATTATGCGACAAATTGCCTATTGAAGAATTCCAAGAAGGGATCCTCGGAAGGATTGGAAGGTGAGGCATTAGCCTTTCACTTCGAAATGGACTTTACCCTCATCGCATGCATGGTGTCATAGACGATGGGTTGTGTCTGGTATCTTGACAGTGGAGCCTCATTCCACATGATTGGTGATAAAAATTTATTCAGTACCTTGGAGGAGAAAGACGTCAACATGCGCATAGAGATGGGTGACGATGGAAAGTATAGTGTTTCAGGAGTCAGCACAGTTGACTGAAGAAGAACTTGGTATTGGTCGCGATGTTGGATGAAAAAGGCTACGATGTTGTATTCAGTAAAGGAAAGGTGTTCCTAAGACACATAGCCACGGGTTAGATGAAGAGGATAGGGCTTCAGGTGAAGAATCTTTATAAACTAGAGGTAGATGATTGTGCAACAATGAATACGAAAGTAGAATTGGTGCAAAGCCAAGACATTGGCGAGTTGTGGCACAAGCAGTTGGGCCATTTGCATCATGGGGATTTGAAGTAATGCAACATATGTCTATAGGACTTCTCAAAAGTAAAGTTGAGCAATTTGACACATGCAAAGGTTGTTCCTTGGGAAAGTACACCAAGTCTTCCTTTCATGATTGAGACAATTGAGCAAAGGCTATCTTAGAGTGAGTTCATACTGATGTGTGTGGACCATTCTCAACAACATCCACAATGAAGAAAAGGTATTTCATGATTTTTATTGATGATTATTTTCGTAAATGATGGATTTATTTAATGCAGAAGAAGGAACAAACCTTCACAAAGTTTTGTGAGTTCAAAGCTTTGATTGAGAAAGAGTTAGGGAAGAAGAGTAAGGCCTTAATGGTGGCGAATATGTCTCTCAAGAGTTTAAGGACTTTTGTGCAGTGGAAGGAATTAAAGGGAGTTGATGGCACCTCATAACCCACAGCAGAATGGAGTGGTCAAGAGGAAGAACAGAACTATTGTAGGGGAAACACGAGCGATGCTGCATGATCAAGGCCTACCACTTCACTTGTGGGCTAAGGCATGCAACACAATGGTCTATTTGCAGAATAGAAGCCCGCATTGCATACTTGGGATGAAGACACCACAGGAATCTTTCTCTGGTAATAGACCAGATGTGGACCACTTCAGGATCTTTGGCTCATCGGTATATTGCCATTTATTAAAAAATGCATGGAAGAAGTTGGACCGACAATAGAGTTGGAGATACTTATGGGGTACACTGATACACCTCACATCTATCGGGTGTACTTGCCTACCAGTCGAAGCACAGTGGTTCCTAGAGATCTCAAGTTTGATGAGCAGAAGGCCATGCGAGTTTCCCTTGAGAGGGAGCTCCAACTACAGGACCTGGAGGAACTATTGGTTCTTAAGGAGGAGGAGCCTCAGACTGATGCGGAGCATCTGCATGCAGAGGTTCCAAGAGTGGACACATCCACTCAAGAAGAGTCCTCAAGAGATGGACGGAAGTGCACAAGAGAGATAATAGATTGTTGAAGGATGCGAGAGAGAATGTGGGAGCACCATTTTCTCACTGCAAACAGAGGAGGTCACCTGAGAGGTACAATTGATACATGGCCTTTGCTGGGAAATGTGTTGAGATTGATCCATCTTCCTTTCAAGAAGTAGTGCAGCAGCCGATTTGGGTTGATGCTATGGTGGAGGAGTATGACCATAGTTCGTAAGAGTATTTGGGACAAGGTTCCATGACCGGAGAACAAGTCAGTTGTGAGTTCTTGTTGGCTTTACAAGGTAAAGCAAGCTGCTAATGATGGGAGGATCATATTGTTGCAGTATATTTCCTTTCTTGTTGAGAGGGAGTGTTGAAATGTGGCAAGAAGAATATTCCAATTTAATTTTTCCTTGAAATAAATCGAATTTAGTCTTAACAACTACTTGGAAATAATTGATTAATTGATTTTGAATTAATTAGTTGGAGAAATTCAAGTTAGAAGTCTTTTTGCAGTCATGCAAAAGTTATCCCTAAAGTTTAGAGATAAGATTGAGTTATATTTGAGTTGTAATTAGTTGACTCATTTTACTGAGTTAAGTCTAGTTAAATTATTTCCAAACTGTTTGAGGAACTAATGGTGAGTTAACAATCAATTGATGCATGCATGCACTCAACTAGTGTACTCCAATTAACTGAGATTCCCTCATCAGAAACTCATGCATGTCTATTATGAGAAAGACCCATTTGAGATTAAAGACAAGGACAATGTACTATTAGTTGCATGTGTTTTCCTATAAAGAAAACTCATGCATGTAGAAGGAATGATTTCCTAGAGGATTGCGTAGTTCTGACAATGTGTGAGAGCAGTGTTCCACTTGGTGAGGTGAGAATCATCCACTAGGAACAACGCAAGGAAATAAGAGCTTGGAGGGCAGAGAGGAAGGCTTGTGAGAATCCAAGATTTCCTATGAGCATCTGTGAGGATTGTAATGAGAGCTGGCTAGTTGTGAGAGCTAAGGCTTTGTATAATTCCTATGTATTTCCACCTTGTATGATAATACATATAGTGGGGTTTTTAGCTGAGTCTTTCCCCAAAGTATTCTCATGTGTATTATGCATTGATTCTGCTTTTGGTTATATGTGTTCAACTCGACCTTTAAACTTCCGCAAATTTCTTGATAGTAGAAGTAGGTTAAGTAAAGAACATCATGATGAATGTACACATAAACAAAAACAGAAAACAAAAAAGTTATCAGGAGTCAAGAACAATATTTATTTCAATTAGTTACTGTTTACACAATGAATTTTAGCTTAAATATTTTTTAACTATTGGAAATACTAAAAGGGGGTGAATTAATATTACTCTTCAATTAATTGATTTGAACTTCAAAAAGGGTTAATTATTATTAGTATTAAATAAAAAACATTGTTCAAAATTGTTCAACAATGCACAACATCCAAGACAACGCACAAGAGATTTTAAGATTTTCAACATCAACAGAAGGAGGTTCTAACCCCTTGGTTTACAGGCTCCAACTTGAAGGAGCCGCCACTCCAACTTTTTGGTTTACCAACGCCAACTAGAAGGACACTCCAACACCCTGTTTTACTAGCACCAACTAGAAGGGTGCTCCAACGCCTTGTTTTACCAGAACCAACTAGAAGGACGCTCAAATGCCCTATATTACTAGCTCCAACTAGAAGGACACTCCAACGCCCTCGTTTACTAGCTCCAACTAAAAGGACGCTCCAACACCCTTGCTTTATCAACTCCGACTGAAAGGATGATCCAACACCATGTATTGACTCCAATATTCCCTAGCATCACCCTCTAGCCCTGAAATGTTCTCAAGCTCCAACCTAAAAGATGACTCCAATCTCTCTCCTTACACCACCTTGCCACCTTGCTCGACAAGTTGCCACTTTCCCTGAAGGCTCCAACTTTTAGTTCACAATTTTCAAATTGGATCCACATGTGCTCAACAAAACAAATAATATCAAAATAATTTGTTGGCTTTGTCTATTTGCAATATTGGCACAAGGTTGTCAGCAACAATAACAACTTCCTCTGGTCAAAGTATCAAACCCTAGTAGCATATATAAAATTTGTCAAGCCCATTGTCACAATCAATTCTATTTTTGCTCATCATGATAACCAAAACCTAACTAGACAATGTAGCAATACCCAAAGCTATCTTCTTGGTAGACCTCAACAATTCTTCAAAACATTGAGATGTCAACAATACGAACTACTCATCAAGCTGTCAAATCCTAATAGTAACATAAACTTTGTGTGGAGATAGTGACACTTCCATTAGCATCAATAACAATAAATTTGCTTGCTTAATACATCTCAACAAATTCTGTCAACCCTAACTCAACAAAAGCATGTCAAACATGCATCAATGCCAAACTTCTCTTACACATATTCAACTACAATTACGCTCAACTAGTACCAAAACCTAGGAAACAATAATGAGCAACATCATATCAAAACCCTAATTGCTTCTAGAGAGTCATATGACCAACAATGATACAAAAATTCATCAATTTCTCAATACTTAATCAAATATCAACAATGGCATATGATGATGGCAATAGTCAACAAGACAGCTTCACTATCCATGTGTTCAATCAATACAAAGTAAACCCTTTGGAATACTGATGTAGGCTTCAGTTATGCAATAGTGAGTCAACCTTCCTTGACCCTCAAGTCTGATGATGTGCCACTGTAGTCCCCGAAGATGCCCTCGAGGGATTTCAAAACTTCTGATGTATGGTCTGAAGATGCCGTAAATATTGCACAACCCTTACAATTGTTGAACATGCATCATAAAGAGAGGTTATATGTAGTGCCAAAATATTTCCATACTTGAGTGATGTTATAAAAAAATGACCCATAAGCTTCACAAATATGTGCCTATCAAAATGCCTCAGATATTGAACTGGTATATTTATCCATGAACACAATAGGGCTAAGAAAAGCTAACAGATATTGTCTTTGAATAGATTCAGATTGGGTCTACTCGACATATCGTAATATACTTTAGGATAATGTCATATAGATCTATTACAACTAGCTCACACAGAGGGAGAAACTTTGAATCGAGCCTTACCTCTATCCACAAAACTTCTACAAAATGGGTCAGATAAGCCTGAGTTACATTAGTAATTGGGTTGAAACCCCACCTCATATTTTCCCAAGAAAATGATGAGAATACTCTAGTTAAAATTTCTCTCGAATTAGCCTAGGATTGCCTTAGGAATGCAATTTTGATATTGGTATTTGACAAGCCCTAGCCAAAGCGTACCTCAAAGAATAGTTCACATTGAGTAATAGAGGTGGTTTAAAAAATTTCAAACAAGAACAATCGAGACCGGCTAGATTTTGTTTCAGTTTAATCACAATAGTTCATGATTAACCCTTAATCACAACCTCAAATGGGCTTACAAGATTTGTGCTCTTGATTTGTTTTAAGAGGTGAGTAGGTATCAATCTTGTGCAAAAAATGCCACTGATTTGTACTTCAAAAGGAATGAAAAAACTTAGAAGGACTTGCCTGAAACTCACTCTAGATTTGTCCATAGAAGGCCAAGATCCCAAAACAAATGTTCAACCAATAATCCTCACAAACTTGTTTGGAACCCCCCTTACAATAACACATTTAATTCTACCTTGAGGCAGGTCAAGAATGGCCTCAAGAGCTACATATTTTTCTCAACTAGTTCAATGAAAAGAGGGCCGAAATAGATGCATGGAACAAACCTTAATGCCCCTGAGTTGATCCAAAAAACTTTGATGAAATATCTCCAAGATTAGCCCACGAAAGTATCTCAATTTTTTCTGAAACGAGGAGGTCGAATAGCCTCAGATAGACCCTAGTGTCCTAGCAATAACCATGATCTAAGAAAAAAGAAATAAATCAAACCAAACTTCAAATTTTGACCACTCTTAGGATTTGGTGTTTCTCCAAAAGGTCGCAAATAGTCACAGAAGTAGATCGCTTTAGATCAATGTTAATTCATACCTTTAGGGAGGAAATATGCCTCTATTTATAGATGGGAATCAATGGATTATAAATGGAGCCGACATGCACAGTTGGAAGGATCCTACCTATGGAAATAATTTCAAATTTTAGTTTTTGAGTTAAGAAAAAATATTATAGAAGGTTGACATGATATTTTTAGGAGGTCGACTTAAAAAATTCTTAAGACCAACTTCCACTTTATCAATTTTAATTAATCCATTTTTTAAGGCCCGTCATTACTCAAACTTTGGAACTAATTTTTCAATGAAAAATTCCATTCTTCTTGCAACCAAATTTGAGATAAAAATATCTAATTAAATTCTTCAATAAAAGTGTAACAACCGTGGTGAAAATTCCATGTAAAAATATATAAGGCCATAGTGGTGGGATACTTATTCCAAGATGAATTCTGGGGGAAACATCTTAGTGGGTGTTGATGTTCATTATGGCTAAGGAAATTGGCAAAGGCAATGGCTAAGACTTTGGAAAGGAAAAGAGACATTAATTGGCATTTTATTTATGAAAATAATGGAAATTAGGAAAAAAGGAAGGTCAAAGGTCAAAGGTTACATGTGAGGATGAAAATGAAGGAAAATAATGGAAAATGAAGAAAATAGAAGCCTCATTACTAAAAAGGCTTATGAGGATCAATGGGAAAGACTTGGTCAGTTCAGTGTTGGAGCTCTCTCATTATTCTCTCTCTCTCTCTCATACTCTTGGAGGCTTAGAGTTTTCTTGGATCACTCTTGGAGGGTGTGGCATACTTGGATTCTTGGAGCAAGAAGGCAAAGGAAGAGCAGGAATGCGTAAGAGGGCATCGAGACTAGAAATGACATCGAATTTGCTTGAAAGTACCGAGTTGCATGCATGTTTTCCTCAATAGTTTTGGCATGCATAGCACATTCATGTGGTTTCTTGGCTATGATCTTTCATTGGATGGAGGATGGTTAGGATTGAAAGTGGATTTCCTAGCCTTTCCATTTCTTGGATATCCATGGAGTTTGTGGGTTTATTTCCTTGTTTTGTTTCGGTTGGTTCTCATCTTTCCTTAGCTTGGGTTGAGTTATTAGTCCTAGAAGCCCTGTAACATCTTGGGTTGAGTTACTACTCCTGGAATTATTCGTTGGAAAAATTCTCTAGAATCCTCGATGAGTTGAGTCACTAGTCCTGGAAGCCCTGGTTGGACAAATGCTCTAGAAGACCTGTATAAGATGCGGGTTGAGTTACTAGTCCTAGAAGCCTTGGTTCAACAAATTATCTAGAAGCTTTGGAAGGCTTGGATGGAGACCAATATGATGATGGTTTTGTGATGTTCGACTGTGAGGTGGAATAACTATTTGATGGATTGGGGTGGATGGCCTCTAGAAGGCGTGGATGAGTTTGATTGAAGTGTTCTATGAGATCCCACATTCATGATTGGAATATGGCATGAAGGTGAATGGCTGAAGAGAGATTTGGCTCAACCATTCTATGGTTGGGTGGAATGTGGAAGTCCCATCTCGGGTTTGGATTTTGCATCATTAATGCAAGTTTATTTCTTCTTTTATTTATATGAGCATTTTTATGGATTATATGTGGTTTATATGGTTGTGATTTCATGGATAATTCTATCCCTATTATGTTGGTTATTTATATGTTTTATGGCAACATCTATGTATGGCTCTCATCATGTTTCTACTTGTATATGAATGGATAATGTATCTATGACCTAATAGATGATAATGCAACAAATGATATGAGGGAAAAATCATTCGTAACAATTCTCTGTTAAGTATGAATAAATATGTATTGGATGCTTCGGCATGTATAAATATGTATTGTAACATTGAAAGGAACATAATGAAAAATCAAGCTGGTAGTCTCGGTTTTGAGATCTAGTGGGAAATCTCTATGTATATGTGTTTTATGTGTTAT
>APFE031520203.1:126864-143053 GCA_000404065.3 Pinus taeda
AACTACAGAGGCAGAATACATGGCAGCCACTCATGCAAGCAAGGAAGCAGTTTGGTTGCAGAGATTGTGTTCAATATGGGGTTAGTACAGGGAGCTATAAGGATAGACTGTGACAGCCAAAGTGCAATTTTCTTGGCAAAGAACCCTGCTTATCATTCAAAGACAAAGCACATGATGTTCAGTATCACTTTGTGAGGGATATGATAGAAGACAAAAATGTGTTGCTGGTAAAGGTGGACACTTTGAAGAATACTACAGATGCATTGACAAAATCTGTGAGCTCTGAGAAGTTCTCTTGGTGTAGAGAAACAATGGGCATTTCAGGGCTAGAAAAATGACTAAGCTCTCCTGTGCCCCCCTAGAAAAATGACTAAGCTCTGCGTTTCGGTCCATGGTATTGGATGCTTCGGCATGTATAAATATGTATTGTAACATTGAAAGGAACATAATGAAAAATCAAGCTGGTAGTCTCGGTTTTGAGATCCAGTGGGAAATCTTCGTGTATATGTGTTTTATGTGTTATGCTCTCGCATTTTTATTTTTCCTGTGATTTAGAATTCGTATGCAGGTAATTTATGTACGGGGTTAAAACCTACATAGGTTACATGTTGATGACATGTTTGACGAAATGCTTGTCATGACTAGTAGGGGTTTGATGAAAGTCTTGCTTAAATTATTGCTTTTGCACCATTTTTTGCCTTGTTCCTTGAATGATCTTAAGTTATGATTCCATTCTGGGTAGTGAACTGGGCTATGGGCCTGAAAAACTGGTTCAAATTCCAGGGATGTTGGCATATAACTGGAAAATTGGGTCTTTGGATGCTAGCAAGCAAGCCTCTGAGAGTGACTTTGGATGCTAGCAAGCAAGCCTGTGAGAGTTGTAGGAAACATGCTTGGTATTAGCGTGACAAGGTGATAGTTGATGTGTTTACATAACTAATAGTTTGTTGATATGACAGTGAATAGTAAGCCTCGATTACAACAAGGTAAAAAGGTAAAAGAAAGGAACTCAACAAGAATTCCTTTGGCTATGTTTGGAAACCCTAATTCCAAATGAATGAGTGCTTGGCAATATACATGAAGTCTTCTTAACCTTGATTTTGTCTAACATCATGTGCATATGTGTTATAGTCATGAACATGTATTTGACAAGTATATTAGCTAGTCTTTAGCTATAGGTGGATTCGTCAAAGGAATTGGAGTCCCTTGAGAGATGGCGTGGAAGTGTTCAGTTGCAAGCAATGTGCTTGGCACAACAAGTAAGGTAATTGGTGTATTGTTATGTTTATTTATGCACTAATAGTTATGTGTTAATGAAAATATGGTGAGGGAGTTATATGGCAAGAGAGGTTTCCATGAAACCTTGAAGAAGGCTCTCGTTGAGTTTCCTTGGGAACCATGGGGATTGAGTCATGGTGTTTGTTGTCAGTCTTGCGCTTTTTGTCTTTTGTGATTTGTTGTGCTTGATTTGCTTTGTTTATGTCTAGTGTATGGCCATACCATTTTGTTCGTAGAGTCATGTTGTTATTGGTTTTCTTGGTCTTCTTCTTATTTGTTTCGTATCTTTCCTTTTATGTTTTGAGTGTCTTGGGAATTGGTTGGGAAAGAGGAAATTTGATGGAGCTCGGGGAGGGTTGAATGAAACACAATAGGTAATATAAGACACAGATGAAGCTCGGTGCATGAGTAAGCGCAACAGAAGGTAACACTATAACAGTCGGTTGGACTGGTTGGGCCCATTATGGTAAATGGAAAGTGGCAGTACAAACATGAGAAAGGTAACCAGAAAAGGTAAAGTAAATGGATCTGAGGTGATGAATTCCTTGGTTAATTTGGGAACTATGGTTCTCAATGTTGTGAATGAATAAATGAACGTCTGTTGACCTTGACCTTGATTTCAAGTAATTATGTTATGATCATGATTATGATGATGTTTCTATATAAATACATGTATGTCTATATGTCATGTCTGACAGGGTCGTCATGGATCATGATTATTACGCTAACATTTATATGTAGATATATGTGTGTATGTCATATCTGATAGGACCATTATTATTTTATACTAATGTTTATACATATGCAAGTATCTATGTATCCATTTCACTTCCTGACAGAGTTGTCAGGGATCATTCTTGTGGAAGAATGATTGCTTAAGCAAGTGAATAACATGGCAAGGTTCCTGGTCTTATGAGCAATCAATTCAGAAGAGCAACCCTGAAAAATATACGAGGTCAATATCATGTGGTTATGAGTTGATGTTGTATACTTGTATTATGACTATTTTTATGTTATGACAAGTAATGCTGAAAGATACATCAGCAAAATGAAAAAGTGTGTTTTGTGGCTTGTTGGGACAAGCATGGATAAGACACTGGAAGCAAGGTTTCTTGACCATAGAGAGAATGTGCTTTTGGATGTGAGATACTATTATTGTGCGTATGTTGTATATGTTGTACATGTTGCATCTGTGAAGTTGTGTGCATGTAGTGTGGTGTATATATAGTGTATGTACATGTTTATGCAATGTTATGTACATGGTGTTAGTATAGATAGTTTTTGTGAATGTTGGATATTCAGTGCTATGTACAGATGATGCTATGTAAATGTTGGATATGTAGTGCTATGCACAAGTGGTGCTGTGTGCATGTTGTACATTGGTACTATGTACATATGGTGTGGTGTGCATGATTGTACAAGTGGTGTTGTGTACATGTTGTACATGTTAATCTAGGTTGGAATTGATGTCAATAGTTGATCATTGATATAGCAGTGACTAGCTGGAAAATATTCTTGAAGATGCCCAAACACTCTTGTTTAAGTTGATGAAGTTTCAATCATTCTTCTTGATGACATGTCTATGATAAAATACTACATGATGACTTGGAAGACTTCCTATATGACATAAACATGATGACATGACCTACCTTCAATGATTTTTATGATGACAAACCTCCAATAATGTTGAAGGAGACAAGGTGATGAAAAAGGAAATCAAGGACATGATGGTGTCCCTACATTGAATAAGGCAAGCATTATGATGACCCTACATTTAATAAGCAAAGGACACTATTATTAACGAAGGAATCACCATGAAGAAGCCCTACACTCCATTTCTACACTCATAAAGGATCATTCACATTAAAAATATTTTTTTGCTACCTTAGAGGAAGAATTATTCCATCAAACCTACACCATCTTAGAGGTCATAATGTTTCCTTTCCAACAAGATATTACTCATCCTGAAACTCCAAGTGTTTGAAAAGCTATGGATTTTATAATTTAATGGTGTAATTATGATCACTGGGCCGACCTGAACATGTTAACACATGTCAGCTTGCATTGTGGACATGGTTGTTTGTTTTAAGGACAAATAGATATATAAATAAAGGTTCGTACCCTTTTTTTCCTTATAACATTTTCAGTGAAGATCATCACAAGAATACATAACAACTAGAAGAGTTCACAACTCATGAACTAAGAAGCTTGAGGAGGAGAGTTTAAGTTAAATTTGTGATTGGGTTATCTTGAAGACCTTGGACCTGCGGAAGTGAAAACCTCAAAACCTTACCTATGAACTTGGATTGGTGATTAGTGTTGGAGAGTCATTGAAAGATTGTTGTGAAGGCCTCAGGCTCAGACCTGAGCATATCTATGACAAGAAAATAGTTGAAATAGATCAGAACCTCAGGCCTAAGGGAAAGTCTACTATGGAGTGCTCAAATTAGTAGTAGAGGCTCGGACTAGCAGTGGCACTTGTCTATAGCTCAGATTTGTGACAGATTTGCTTGTGGAGCTTAAACATTGAAGAAGGATGCTCAGACAGTCATCCTTCTAGTTTAGAATAGTGTTGCGGAGAGGCTTGAAGGTGCTCCGACTTGTGGTTTTCCTGTGGTGGCTTGAATGCTTAGTTTCAAGCTCGGACATACCTATTGGAGGCTCATTGAAGCTCAGACCTATGGATAGTTATAGTGGAAGCCTCAGATTTGTGGATAGTGACATGTGAGGGAATAGAGATGTGATCAGTCACCTTGCAGGTTCAATTTTAGGGCTCGATGCTATAACCTCACATAGTGATTCAGACTTCGGTTGGCATACATCACTTCAGTCATCAAGGTTTGGGTATCTCTACTTGGAAGTATATTTCTGACCATCATTGTGGTGAAAAATAATAATTGGTACAACAACCCACACTATAAGAAGCTTGGTTGTTTGATTATGGTGTAAGATCCTTGATTGTGATATGGTCTCTTTGCTTAGACGACGGTGTAGCAACTCGGTCTCCTTAAAAGCATTGGTTGTGATGTGAAATAGCTCGGACTAAGGTGCAGCTTCAGTGTCTCGGTGATTTGACTACATTCAACATTGGGCATAGTTTGGAGTAGTCTTTATGAAGAATCTAGGTGAATACATATTAAAGTTAATTTGATGAATTCTTGGGGATCTTCTTGATTAGTATATCTTCGAAATATATTGAAGACATTGAGCAATTGATCTTGTAGACACATTGAAGACTTGTGGAGATTATTGGAGACCATGATGTAATCATGAGGTGATGTGGAGACTTTTCTTGGGTACAATGAAGTACAGTGGCGATACCTTCTAATTGATAAGGTTGTCAATGACAATGTTGTTGGAATTATGATGCATGTGTTGTACTTGATAGAAACCCACTCGTAGAAGAACATCTCACTTATTTATAACTAGATGAATCTACAAAAAAGATATCAGATGTGACAGAATACATGGGATGTAGAAGCATACATCATCACGCTTAAAGATATGAAAGAAGAAGGAAGTTCAGACAGAAAGATGTGGCATAGCTCAACACACTCAAACACAACACAACACAGATATAACAGACTCATGGGGAGCTGAAAGTATAAAACTTCAGTGTCCTGAATCTCATACGCAAGTTTCATAAAGGAAATTCACGTATATACGTGAATTACACACTGCACAGTCTCGTATATGTCAGACTGAGGAAAATCAATAGGGACAGGCTCAGAAAAAGGGTCTGATATGATTCAGTCCATTATTTGTTCTGTTTGATAATGGTTACAATCTGCTGATGATGTGAGGAAATGTCTTGATACTTGTATGATATTTAGAAGGATTTTTTTCTTAACTTGATGATAATGCCCTGATACTTCCTGCTGATATATGCATGATCAAATCTGATAGTAAATAAGATGGCACAGGTTCAGGGGGAGCAAATAATATTCTAATGCTGCATTGTTGGCATTATGGTTAGTTGTCCTTGGCGATGATGCTTATATGACTAAGTGATATATCTTGCTATGGTTATGAGTTGTCCATGAAAAAATCTCATATGTTTCTTGGGATTACATAGTTGATGTTCATATCAGATTTGTGGTTGATTCTCTGATAATGCATATATGGTGCTTACATGGTGATCATCATAAGGAAAAGGAGAAGTTCAAAGCTTGTATACACATCTTCATTACTTGATGATGAGTCTATCATATGTTGTTTTCCTCATACGCATAAAGATCATATAATATAGTTTATGAAAGTCTCCTATAGTTCTTGGTGCTCATGTGGATGAGGATTGTTGATGTTGATGATATAGAGAAGCCTTGACAAATGATCTTGAGCTCAAGATACATAGCACTGGATATATGGATAATTACTCAAAGTTGTATAGTTGGAAACATGATGATTATGAGTTCTTGCCTATATGATGATAGGTTGATACTTACATATGTTGATTAATGCAGATATTCCCAAAGTGATGCTACTTGGATCATGTAGATCTTGATGTTGATGAGATGACTATGGTGTTTTACACATATGATATAATGTGAATGAGTTTATGATGATATTCAAAAGGATGAGTTGATATCATGCCTTGTTATAGGAAATTTACAGGTTACTGATCTGAAAGTGGTTGTACGTGAGTTTCTTAAGGAGGATCCGCGTATATATGCATGTTTTTGTGGATACAGTCACGTATCTGTTGATTTGAAGGAAATCAGTGGTTCAAAATCAGGATGAGAAGAGTCTCATATGGGCCTGACAGAGACCATCTGGCATAGATGGAACAGGTACAGAGGGAGAACATGATTGCTGGTCTAGACTTTGTTGACAAATGCTTATGGAGCAGACCATACATTGTGTATGATAGTTGCTGATGAATATAATGGTCTTATTTAGATGTTTTGGTCTCATGTAAAGGTCATATCAAGACCCATGATGTAATAGTGTGTCTCTATCTATTGTATTCATTTGATGAAATCTCTTCTGGTCATATGATGTAATTTGTACCGCCACTATGCCTAGGAAGGATGATGAAATATTTCAGTGATGTATTTCTTTTATCAAGGTCATGTAACGGCCTATGTTGGTTTCCCCACTATGCCTGGGATGAATGATGTAATGTAATTGGATGTGATATGTAAATCTCTGATGTATACCCACTTGGTTGGGTGATGGATGTATGTATAGAGTCTTTTGGTGATAGGAAGGTCATTTATGATGTGTAATTCATGGTTCTTTTTAAAAAATATCTTTTTGCAAATCTTGCCCACAGTCAGGTGGAGCATGTTCAGCAAAACAAAGAAGAAATTTCAGCAGGCACTCAAGGGGAGTATGGACAGCGGAATGTTTATCAAAGGAAGACAATATCTTGGTGAGCCCTTTCCCCTTGGTGTCAAAGGGGGAGAGTGATTTGGTGCTATTGCCATAAAGTCCAAAGGGGGATATTGTTGGCACTATGATGCATGTGTTGTACTTGATGGCAACCCACTTGTAGAAGAACATCTCACTTATTTATAACTAGATGAATCTACAGAAGAGATATCAGATGTGACTGAATGCATGGGATGCTGGACAACTCAAAGGAATCAGATGACAGTTCTCAGTATGACAAGTTAGCTTTGCCATCAAGTCCAAAGGGGGAGATTGTTAGCATTATGAGGCAAGTGTTGTCCTTGATGGGAAATCTCACAGATGACAGATCATAGTGCAACAGATCAGTAGCAAGGAATTGATGATCAGACTACAAGAATGTCTGAAAGAGTGAATTATCCTTTATAGATCTGTACACAATTTCAGTGAAGCAAAGGCGCGTATACACGTAGGTTATATGAATGAAAATTGCGTATACGCAGGCTAGACATTACCAAGTCGCATATACACGTAGGTTAGACATTACCAAGTCGCGTATGCGTATGCATGCACATTCATGCAAAGAAAGGCGCGTACATGTGGGAGAACTTATTTCTGGTTCATGGTATTTAGTCCTTGGTACTTGAACCTATGGTTTTGGACCATGGTATCTCGTCAGAAGTGATGATTCCTAGTATTGGGTCCATGGTATTAATTTTTTATGGTTTTGGACCATGATATTGTAAAAGGCCTAAGACTATAAAAGGAGAAGAAGATAGAGAAAGTATTGAATATCTGACGAAGTGTGAGATCCAGTATGCAGGATATGGGTTATGATACATTGCTTGATTTGAGCTAAGGAGGGATCTCACCAGTTTATGGAGAACAAGATCTAAGGATAGATTGGGATCAAATGGTTTGAAATGAACTATCTCTATATGGTTGATTATGCCTGTTCTAGATCTGTATACTGATGCATGTAATGTTCAGAACTGGGTATAACTTAAGTTTAAAATAGCTACAAGCCATAATTGAATATTTATAGATCTCTACGCGGGTTGGCTTTGGTAAAAGCACGTATGTACGAGGGTTTGGTTCGTCCAAGTAGCGTATACCATTTGAGCTATGATGTTTGACGTTACAAGTAGTTCTGGCTGTTCTGATGACTGTTTACTGGTATCAGTATTCTGCATATTCAGATTGATAGAGTATGTTTAGCTTTAGTATTGATGGATGAGATCGATCAGGATCAGAATGACTTATCTTTATGTGATCTGATGAACTAGATTTGGTTGCTAACATACATATTATCCTTGTATATGTAATGATCTGAGTATATTTGAAGTCAGGAAGTACATCAAAGTTATAAGTAAGTAATTAATGTCATATACGATGGTTCACCTTGGTGAAGTTGCATCTACACGTTGGTTCAGCACTTCCAATTAGCGTATGCACTTTAATGCATGATTTTTGATGATAGAGTTGGTTCTGAATATTGTTGTAGAGTTCAATGTTCTGCTCTGTGTTCTAGTGACTGTGTTGTTGACAGGGTTTCAGTGTTTCAACGATTCAGAAATTGATGATGCTAGTATTGATTATTTTGTGCTTCAATTATATTGATGGGTCCAGTATGAAAATTGGATGAAACGTGGCCTTCAGATTATAGTGTTGTGCTTCAGGAGTATCGAGTCTAAAAATTTATGAAACGTGGTCCCTGGAGGATGAAATGACATTATAGGTCAGTGCCTATGTACTAGTACATCAGCTAGTACAAAGAGCAAAGGGGGTGGTATCTCCCTTCCAGTAGCAGCTGGAGAACGAGTAAATGTTGGAGCATTTCAGTAGGCCAGCACCTATGTACTAGTAAGTGGATCGACTAGTACAAGAGCTAAGGGGGTTGTAGCTCCCTTTCAGGAGAATCTGGAGAAAGAGAGAAGGTTGTAGCCTTCTGCAAGTAGAAGCCTGCGTACTGGTATAAGACTGCACCAGTACAAAACTATTGTAAAAGAAGTTTCTTATTAAAAGAAGATAGAGACGTCTTGCAGCGGGTGGTTTTCACCCACATTTGGTTTCCACCTTATATCATGGTGTTCATGTGTGCTTCTTGTGTGCGATGATCTGTTCTACTACACCTGCTTACTATACATATGGTTAAAGAAGTTCTGATGCACTAACTAAAGATCAACATTTAATGGATTAATTGAATCATAAGTATTCTCGATATACATTAGTTGCATTAGACACAATTGCGTATACACGCGGGTTCCCTTAATTGAAGTAGCGTATATGTATCTAAGTATGGAAATGAAAAAGTTTTATTGATTTGATAATACTAATTCACCCCCCACTCTCAGTATTATTTCCAACAATTGGTATTACAGCAGGTCCTTTGGTAGAAGCTTGATCGCTTGAAGGATATCCGTGGAACAATGGGAAAGAAGCTTAAGAAGAAAGCGCCTAAGAAGAAGAAGACATCTCAGAAGAACTATGACAGTGGGAGAATCGATTGGGGATTATGTGGAAGAAGAACTTCAGATTCAGAATCAGTTTAGAATGAAGATGAACTATCATGTATGAATTTGTTATCCTCTCGAGATATCTATCCATCTAAAGATGATGAATGTGATGGTGAAATAATTTAATTTTATCTTATGGGTGAACAACAAAGATATCGAATAGAGGCAGTATTTAAAGGGCTTACAGATAAAATTAGAGATCAACAAGATCTATTGGACAAAAGGGAATGTGCCTGCAAAGAAGAAACTATCAAACTTAATGCTCAATTAGAGGAAGGAAACAAGGTAAGGAAGTTATTCAAGGACAAGGAAAATCAATGTCAAAAGCTGCAAGATGAAGTGACATCTTTAAGAAGTGAACTCAATGAAATGAGCACAAAAATCAAGAAACTCAAAGATAGATCCAGTTACTATGAAAGTCTTGAAGCTAAGATCCACTCACTAAATGAAGATTTTGAAGAATCAAAGAAGCAGAATAAAGAACTACTCCAAGCACTTGAAAAACAAGAAAACGAGGTTCGAAGAATCAAGATGGAGAAGGGAGATACTATTTCCACATATCTGAACAAGCTCATGACCTGCAGAGATGAGCTTGAAAGTGTGGGAATAACTACTGTCGATGATGATATGGTCAGCCTCGGTCTCCTTGGCCTTCCAAAGGGTTGGAATAGCTATTAGGACTCTGTGAATGGAAGGGAGAAACTACAGGATTGGGAACAATTGTGGTCGGATATTATGTAGGAGGAGATTAGGAGGAGCACACAAGATGGTTTTTCATCCAAGGATGATGATGAAGAAAATCTAGTCTTAGCAAGTAAGGGAAGGAAAGGGAAGGGGAAGGCTTCCCATTCCAAATCGAATTCTTCTCATTGAGGGAAGAAGCATGACAAGTCTAAAAGTAAGATCGTTTAATTGTCAGAATGTGGGACATTATGCGACAAATTTCCCATCGAAGAATTCCAAGAAGGGATCCTCGGAAGGATCAGAAGGTGAGGCATTAGCCTTTCAGTTCGAAATGGAATTTACCCTCATTGCGTGCATGGTGTCATACATGATGGGTTGTGTCTGGTATCTTGACAGTGGAGTCTCATTCCACATGACTAGTGATAAAAATTTATTCAGTACCTTAGAGGAGAAAGACCTCAACATGCGCATAGAGATGGGTGATGACGGAAAGTATAGTGTTTCAAGAGTTGACAGAGTTGCTTTTTAGAGGCAGCATGGAGCTCCTATCACCTTGACAAATGTGAAGTATGTGCTTGGACTGAAGAAGAATTTGGTATTGGTCGCGATGTTGGAGGATAAAGGCTACGATGTTGTATCCAGTAAAGGAAAGGTGTTCCTAAGACACATATCCATGAGTTAGATGAAGAGGATAGGGCTTTAGGTGAAGAATCTTTATAAACTAGAGGTAGATGATTGTGCAACATTGAGTACGAAAGTAGAATTGGTGCAAAGCCAAGACATTGGCGAGTTGTGGCACAAGCAGTTGGGCCATTTGCATCATGGGGATTTGAAGATAATCCTACAGATGTCTATAGGACTTCTCAAAAGTAAACTTGAGAAATTTGACACATGCAAAGGTTGTTCCTTGGGAAAGTACACCAAGTCTTCCTTTCATGATCAAGACAATTGAGCAAAGGCTATCTTAGAGTGAGTTCATACAGATGTGTGTGGACCATTCTCGACAACATCCACAACGAAGAAAAGGTATTTCATGATTTTCATTGATGATTATTTTCATAAATGCTGGATTTATTTCATGCAGAAGAAGGAACAAACCTTCACAAAGTTTTTTGAGTTCAAAGCTTTGGTGGAGAAAGAGTTAGGGAAGAATATCAAGGCCTTAATGGTGGAGAATATGTATCTCAAGAGTTTAAGGACTTCTGTGCAGTGGAAGGAATTAAAAGGGAGTTGATGGCACCTCATAACACACAGCAGAATGGAGTGGACTTGAGGAAGAATAGAACTATTATAGGGGAAACAAGAGCGATGCTGCATGATCAAGGCATAGCACTTCACTTGTGGGTTGAGGCATGCAACACAATGGTCTATTTGCAGAATAGAAGCCCGCATTCCATACCTAGGATGAATACACCATAGGAAGCTTTCTCTGGTAACAGACCAGATGTGGGTCACTTCAGGGTATTTGGCTCATCGGTATATTGCCATGTGGTAAAGGATGCATGGAAGAAGTTGGACCGACAACAGAGTTGGGGATACTTGTGGAGTACACTAATACACCTCACATCTATCGGGTGTACTTGCCTACCAGTCGAAGGACAGTGGTTCCTAGAGATCTCAAGTTTGATGAGCAGAAGGCCATGCGAGTTTCCCTTGAGAGGGAGCTCCAACTACAGGATGTGGAGGAACTGTTGGTTCTTAAGGAGGAGGAGCCTCAGACTAATGCGGAGCATATGCATGCAAAGGTTCCAAGAGTGGACACATCCACTCAAGAAGAGTCTTCAAGAGATGGATGAAAGTGCACAAGAGAGCTGATAGATTTTTGAAGGATGCGAGAGAGAAAGTGGGAGCACCATTTGCTCACTGCAAACAGAGGAGGTCACCTGAGAGGTACACTGGATACATGGCCCTTGCTGGGAAATGTGTTGAGACTGATCCATCTTCCTTTGAAGAAGTAGTGCAACAGCCGATTTAGGTTGATGCTATGGTGGAGTAGTATGACTCCATAGTTCGTAACAGTGTTTGGGACAAGATTCCAACACCGGAGAACAAGTCAGTTGTGAATTCTTGTTGGCTTTACAAGGTTAATCAAGCTGCTGATGATGGGAGGATCATGTTGGTGCAGTGTAATTCCTTTCTTGTTGAGAGGGAGTGTTGAACTGTGGCAAGAAGAATATTCCAATTTAATTTGTCCTTGAAATAAAATCGAATTTAGTCTTAACAACTACTTGGAAATAATTGATTAATTCATTTTAAATTAATTAGTTGGAGAAATTCAAGTTAGAAGTCTTTTTGAAGTCATGCAAAATTTATCCCTAAAGTTTAGGAGATAAGATTGAGTTATATTTGAGTTGTAATTAGTTGACTCATTTTACTGAGTTAAGTCTATTTAAATTAATTCCAAACAGTTTGAGGAACTAATGGTGAGTTAACAATCAATTGATGCATGCATGCACTCAACTAGTGTACTCCAATTAACTGAAGATTCCCTCATCAGAAACTCATGCATGTCTATTCTGAGAAAGACCCATTGCAGATTAAAGACAAGGACAATGTACTATTAGTTGCATGTGTTTTCCTATAAAGAAAACTCATGCATGCAGAAGGAATGATTTCCTGGAGGATTGCGCAGTTCTGACAGTGTGTGAGAGCAGTGTTCCACTTGGTGAGGTGAGAATCATCCACTAGGAACAACGCAAGGAAATAAGAGCTTGGAGGGCAGAGAGGAAGGCTTGTGAGAATCCAAGATTGCCTATGAGCATCTGTGAGGATTGTATTGAGAGCTGGGTAGTTGTATAATTCCTATGTATTTCCACCTTGTATGATAATATAAATAGTGGGGTTTTTAGCTGAGTCTTTCCCCAAAGTATTCCCATGTGTATTGTTCATTGATTCTGCTTCTGGTTATATGTGTTCAGCTCGACCTTTAAACTTCCGCAAATTTATTGATAGTAGAAGTAGGTTATAGTATTTTTCTTTGGTTATATTGCATTATTGGGTTAATCTATAGTCAGATTTTCTACATAGGTCTCAGAGCGAGATTTGTAGAATTTCTACAAATTTAGAGATAAGATTAATTTATTTGAAAATTGATTATTAAAAAGAGTATTCAAGTAATAATTTTTTTTGTATATATAATTTAGTTTACTTATCTTTATCACTAGATTTTTTAGTATTGAGTAACACTTTTTGACTTTTTCGCTATTAAGTAATTGGGTTTTTCTAATTCTTTATAGTTAAGTATGGTAGAGATATAAAGTAATGTTTTGTTTAACAGCTTGAGTATGTTCAGTGCTATGTACAGATGATGCTATGTACATGTTGGATATGTAGTGCTATGCACAAGTGGTGTTGCGTGCATGTTGTACATTGGTACTATGTACATATGGTGTGGTGTGCATGATTGTACAAGTGGTGTTGTGTACATGTTGTACATGTTAATATAGGTTGGGATTGATGTCAATAGTTGAGCATTGATATAGCAGTAACTAGATGGAAAATATTCTTGAAGATGCCCGAACACTCTTGTTTAAGTTGATGAAGTGTCAATCATTCTTCTTGATGACATGTCTATGATAAAAGACTACATGATGACTTAGGTGGACTACACTTGGAAGAATTCCTATATGACATAAACATGATGACATGCCCTACCTCCAATTATTTTTATGATGACAAACCTTCAATAATGTTGAAGGAGACAAGGTGATGAAAAAGGAAATCAAGGACATGATGGTGTCCCTACATTGAATAAGGCAAGCATTATGATGACCCTACATTTAAGAAGCAAAGGACACTATTATTAATGAAGGAATCACCATGAAGAAGCCCTACACTCCATTTCCACACTCATAAAGGATCAGTCACATTAAAAATATTTTTTTGCTACCTTAGAGCCAGAATTATTCCATAAGACCTACACCATCTTAGACGTCATAATGTTTCCTTTCCAACAAGCTATTACTCATCCTAAAAGTCAAAGTGGTTTAAAATCTATGGATTTTATAATTTAACGGTGTAATTATGGTCACTGAGCTGACCTGAACATGTCAACACATGTCATCTTGCATTGTGGACGTGGTTGTTTGTTTTAAGGACAAATAGGTATATAAATAAAGGTTCGTACCTTTTTTTCTTTATAAAATTTTCAGTGAAGATCATCACAAGAATACATAACAACAAGAAGAGTTCACAACTCATGAACTAAGAAGGTCGAGGAGGAGAGTTTAAGTTAAATTTGTGATTGGGTTATCTTGAAGACCTCAGACCTGCGGAAGTGGAAACCTCAAAACCTTACCTATGAACTTGGATTGGTGATTAGTGTTGGAGAGTCATTGAAATATTGTTGTGAAGGCCTCAGGCTGAGACCTGGGCATATCTATGACAAGAAAATAGTCGAGCTAGATCAGAACCTCAGGCCTAAGGGAAAGTCTACTATGGAGTTCTCAAATTAGTAGTAGAGGCTCGGACTGGCAGTGACACTTGTCTATAGATCAGATTTGTGACATATTTGCTTGTGAAGTGTAAACATTGAAGAAGGATTCTCAGACAGTCATCCTTCCAGTTTAGAATAGTGTTGTGGAGAGGCTTGAAGGTGCTCCGACCTATGGTTTTCCTGTGGTGGCTCGAATGATTAGTTTCAAGCTCGGAGATACCTATTGGACGCTCATTGAAGCTCAGACCTGTGGATAGTTATAGTGGAAGGCTCAGATATGTGGATAGTGACATGCGAGGGATCAGACATGTGATCAGTCACCTTGCAGGCTCAATTTTAGGGCTCGATGCTATAACCTCACATAGTGATTCAGACTTCGGTTGGTATACATCACTTCAGTCATCAAGGTTTGGGTATCTCTACTTGGAAGTATATTTCAGACCATCACTGTGGTGAAAAATAATAATTGGTGCAACAACCCACACTGTAAGAAGCTTGGTTGTTTGACTATGGTGTAAGATCCTTGACTGTGATATGGTCTCTTTGCTCAGACGATGGTGTAGCAACTCGGTCTCCTTAAAAGCCTTGGTTGTGATTTGAAATAGCTCGGACTAAGGTGCAACTTCAGTGTCTCAGTGATTTGACTACATTCAACATTGGGCATAGTTTGGAGAAGTCTTTAAGAAGACTCTAGGTGAATACATCTTAAAGTTAATTTGATGAATTCTTGGGGATCTTCTTGATTAGTATATCCTCGAAATCTATTGAAGACATTGAGCAATTGATCTTGTAGACACATTGAAGACTTGTGGAGATTATTGGAGACCATGATGTAATCATGAGGTGTTGTGGAGACTTTTCTTGGGTACAATGAAGTACAGTGGCGATACCTTCTAATTGATAAGGTTGTCAATCACGATGTTGTTGGCATTATGATGCATGTGTTGTACTTGATGGCAACCCACTCGTAGAAGAACATCTCACTTATTTATAACTAGATGAATCTGTTAGGATATTCCGACACATAGGAATAGTTAAGTTCAACTTGGTCTAGTATAGAGTTAGGTTAGCGTTAGGTAAAGTGTGTTTCTTTACCGTTGTACATTTTGTAACTTACAATCCGACGGTCACGATATGTAGTGATCCGACGGTTCATTCTCTCCTCGGTATTACCGACACTTGATCCGTGGCTTGACACCCGATTGGTCCATGAATTCTATTTAAAGCGCATGGAGGGTCATTTGTAGGTTAACCGTGCATGAGAGAAGCTTATGTAAATTTTCATTCTTTTATTAATAAATTGCCTGTAGTAGCCACGTTGGCGCAGGCCGTGGACTGTTTCCCTCTCTGAGGGTTTTAACCACGTCAAAATACTGGTGTATTGATCTGTGATCTGTTTGTGAGCAGTGTCCTTTTGGTGTTCTTTTTGAGGAACTTACCCTGTAAATTCCTACATGGTATCAGAGCTATTTGAGGGCCGCGTCCGTTGGTGATCAAAATCTGAAGCCGGTAGAACTGCATGCGGCTGTCGTTTCCTAGATCTACTGTTTCTGACTGTTTTCGGGCCGAGAGGACTGCTCTGTTGTGTTCGGAGCATCTGTTCCAGTGAGGGACCCCTTTCGTTTCACGCGAAAAGGTTTCCGGTAGCCCTATCTGCGTCATTTTTAAGATCTGGAGGTATACAGTCTTTATTTGCAGTTTACTGTTATTTTCTCTCTGCTTATTTCGGTTTCGGTTTATTTGGTTTTTTTTAACCGGATCTATACCTTTCATTTCTGTGTATGCTCTTTGCCCTGCGACTCTGTGCGATCTGGGCAAATCAGAAACAGAAAGGAAGTTTTTTTTTCTCTCATGCGTATGCCCTTTTCCCTGCACCTTAGTGTGATCTTGGAAAATCAGAAACATTGAGAAAAATATCTAGTTT
>APFE031520203.1:145405-173702 GCA_000404065.3 Pinus taeda
ACTTAGGACACTTACACTGTTTTCTCGGTCTTCAAGTCTTGCAAACCAAGGAGGGTATTTCCCTTTCCCAGTCCAAGTATGCTTGTGATATTCTTCGTCATTTTCACATGGAAGATTGTAAGCCAGCTCCTTCTCCCTTTCAGTCTGGAGTCAAACTTTCATTCTCTTGTACTTCTCCTGAAGTTGATGCTACCTTATACCGTCAACTTGTAGGAAAACTCTTGTATTTAACCCATACTCGTCCTGACCTTTCCTTTGTTGTTGGCCTTGTTGCTCGTTTTATGAAAAACCCCTGTGAAAGTCATTGGAAAGCAGCTAAAAGAATACTTCGTTATGTTTGAGGTACAGTACAGTTTGGGATTCATTACAGTGCCAAAGCAGCTCCTCTATTAGTTGGTTTCACTAATTCTGATTGGGCTGGTGACCCTGATGATCGGAAGTCTACTGCGGTTATGTCTTCACTCTTGGTTCAGGACCTATTACATGGGCTTGTAAGAAACAGGCTGCCATTTCTCTTTCGTCAGCAGAAGCAGAGTATCGTGGTGCCGTGGAAGCTAGTAAGGAAGCCTTGTGGCTTCGTCAGATCCTATCAGAATTGGGCTTTGAGCAGCAGCATCCGACTACACTTTGGTGTGATAATCAAAGTGCCATTCAGCTTTGCAAAGATCCAGTTCAGCATCAGCGCAGCAAACACATTGAACTTCACATGCACTTCATCAGAAAGCTCATTCATGACCATGTTCTTGAAGTGCAATATTGTTCAACAGATGATCAGGTTGCAGACATCTTCACAAAGGCTCTCACAGAGGCGAAGTTCACTAAACTTCGATATATGCTTGGAGTTCAGGAAGTTGTCACTAAGGGGGGATAGGCTCTAGTGCCTCCTTCCTTCTCCTATTGTGTCATATTTGTAAATCCTTCAATCCTATCCCAAGTTGTTCTTAAGGGGGGATGTTAGGATATTCCGACACATAGGAATAGTTAAGTTCAACTTGGTCTAGTATAGAGTTAGGTTAGAGTTAGGTAAAGTGTGTTTCTTTACCGTTGTACATTTTGTAACTTACAATCCGACGGTCACGATATGTAGTGATCCGACGGTTCATTCTCTCCTCGGTATTACCGACACTTGATCCGTGGCTTGACACCCGATTGGTCCATGAATTCTATTTAAAGCGCATGGAGGGTCATTTGTAGGTTAACCGTGCATGAGAGAAGCTTATGTAAATTTTCATTCTTTTATTAATAAATTGCCTGTAGTAGCCACGTTGGCGCAGGCCGTGGACTGTTTCCCTCTCTGAGGGTTTTAACCACGTCAAAATACTGGTGTATCGATCTGTGATCTGTTTGTGAGCGGTGTCCTTCTGGTGTTCTGTCTGAGGAACTTACCCTGTAAATTCCTACAGAATCTACAAAAGAGATATCAGATGTGACAGAATACATGGGATGTAGGAGCATACATCATCACGCTTAAAGATATGAAAGAAGAAGGAAGTTCAGACAAAAATATGTGTCACAACACAACACACTCAGACATAGCACAACACAGATATAACAGACTCAGGGGGAGCTGAATGTATAAAACTTCAGTGTCCTGAATCTCATACACAAGTTTCATAAAGGAAAGTCACGTATATATGCGAGTTACACACTGCACAGTCGCGTATATGTAGGACTGAGGAAAAGCAATAGGGGCAGGCTCAGAAAAAGGGTATGATATGATTTAGTCCATTATTTGTTCTGTTTGATAATGGTTACAATCTGCTGATGATGTGAGGAAATGTCTTGATACTTGTATGATGTTTAGAAGGTTTATTTTCTTAGCTTGATGATAATGCCTTATACTTCCTGCTGATATATGCATGATCATATCTGATAGTAAATAAGATGGCACAGGTTCAGCGGGAGCAGATAATATTCTAATGCTCCATTGTTGGCATTATGGTTAGTAGTCCTTGGTGATGATGCTTATATGACTAAGTGATATATCGTGCTATGGTTATGAGTTTTCCATGACAAAATCTCATATGTTTCTTGGGGTTACATAGTTGATGTTCAGATAATATTTGTGGTTGATTCTCTAATAATGCATATATGGTGCTTACATGGTGATCTTCATAAGGATAAGGAGAAGTACGAAGCTTGTATACACATCTTCATTACTTTATGACGAGTCTATCATATGTTGCTGTCGTCATATGCATAAAGATCATATAATATAGTTGATGCAAGTCTCCTATAGTTCTTTGTGCTCATGTGCATGAGGATTTTTTATGTTGATGATATAGAGAAGCCTTGACAGATGATATTGAGGTCAAGATACATAGCGCTGGATATATGGATGATTACTCAAAGTTGCATAGTTGGAAACATGATGACAATGAGTTCTTACCTATATGATGATAGGTTGATACTTACATATGCTGATTAATGCAGATATTCCCAAAGTGATGCTACTTGGATCATGTAGATCTTGATGTTGATGAGATGACTATGGTGTTTTACACATATGATATAATGTGAATCATTTTATGATGATATTCAAAAGGATGAGTTGATATCATGCCTTGTTATAGGGAATTTACAGGTTACTGATCTGAAAGTGGTTGTACGCGAGTTTCTTAAGGAGGATCCGCGTATATACGCATGTTTCTGTGGGTACAGTCACATATATCTTGATTTGAAGGAAATTAGTGGGCCAAAGTCAGGATGAGAAGACTCTGATATGGGCCCGACAGAGACCATCTGGCACAGATGGAACAGGTACAGAGGGAGAACATGGTTGCTGGTCTAGACTTTGTTGACAGATGCTTATGGAGCAGACCATACATTGTGTATGATAGTTGATGATGAATATAATGGTCTTATTTAGATGTTTTCGTCTCATGTAAAGGTCATATCAAAACCCATGATGTAATACTATGTCTCTATCTATTGTAGTCATTTGATGAAATCTCTTCTTGTCATATGATGTAATTTGTACCCCCACTATGCATAGGAAGGATGATGAAATATTTCAGTGATGTATTTCTTTTATCAAGGTCATGTAACGGCCTATGTTGGTTTCCCCACTATGCTTGAGATGCATGATGTAATGTAATTGGATGTCATATGTAAATCTATGATGTATACCCACTTGGTTGGATGATCCCACTTGGTTGGGTGATGGATGTATGTATAGAGTCTTTTGGTGATAGGAAGGTCATTTATGATGTGTAATTCATGGTTCTTTTTAAAAAGCATCTTTTTGCAAATCTTGCCCACAGTGAGGGGGAGCATGTTCAGCACAGCAAAGCAGAAATTTCAGCAGGCACTCAAGGGGAGAGTGATTTTGTGTTGTTGCCATCAAGTCCAAAGGGGGAGTTTTTTGGCATTATGATGCATGTTTTGTACTTGATGGAAAACTACTCGTAGAAGAACATCTCAATTATTTATAACTAGATGAATATATAGAAGAGATATTAGATGTGACTGAATGCATGGGATGCCAAAAAACTCAAAGGAATCAGATGACAGTTCTCAGTATGACAAGTTAGCTTTTCCATCAAGTCGAAAGGGGGAGATTGTTGGCATTATGAGACAAGTGTTGTCCTTGATGGAAAACCTCACAGATGACAGATCATAGTGCAACAGGTCAGTAGCAAGGAATTGATGATTAGACTACAAGAATGTTTGAAAGAGTGAATTGTCCTTTATAGATCTGTACGCAGTTTCAGTCAAGCAAAGGCGCGTATACACGCAGGTTCTATGAATGAAAACTGCGTATACACAGGTTAGACATTACCAAGTCGCATATACACATAGGTTAGAGATTACCAAGTCGCGTATGTGTATGCATGCACATTCATCCACAGAAAGGCGTGTACATGTGGGAGAACTTATTTTTGGTTCGTGGTATTTAGTCCTTGGTACTTGAACCTATGGTTTTGGACTGTGGTATCTCGTCAGAAGTGGTGATTCGTAGTATTGTGTGCATGGTATTGATTTGTTATGGTTTTTGACCATGATATTGTGAAAGGCCTAAGACTATAAAAGGAGAAGAAGATCATTATGCAAGAAGATAGAGGAAGTCTTGAATATCTGATGAAGTGTGAGATCCAGTATGCAGGATATGGGTTATGATACATTGCTTGATCTGAGCTAAGGAGGGATCTCACCGGTTGATGGAGAACAAGATCTAAGGATAGATCAGGATCAAATGGTTTGAAATGAACTATCTCTATATGGTTGATTATGCCTGTTCTAGATCTGTATACTGATGCATGTAATGTTCTGAACTGGGTATAACTTAAGTTTGAAATAGCTGCAAGTCATGATTGTATATTTATAGATCTCCACTTGGGTTTGCTTTGGTAAAGGCGTGTATGTATGCGGGTTTGGTTCATCCAAGTAGCGTATACCATTTGAGCTATGATGTTTGAACTTACAGGTAGTTCTGGCTGTTCTGATGACTGTTTACTGGTATCAGTATTCTGCATATTCAGATTGATAGAGTATGTTTAGCTTCAGTATTTATGGATGAGATCGGTCAGGATCAGAATGACTTATCTTTATGTGATCTGATGAACTAGATCTGGTTGCTCACATACATATTATCCTTGTATATGTAATGATCTGAGTATGTTTGAAGTCAGGAAGTACATCAAAGTTATAAGTAAGTAATTAATGTCATATACATTGGTTCGCCTTGGTGAAGTTGAGTATAAACGTTGGTTCGGAACTTCCAAGTAGCGTATGCAATTTATTGCATGATTTTTGATGATACAGTTGGTTTTGAATATTGTTGCAGAGTTCAGTGTTCTGCTCTGTGTTCTGGTGACTGTGTTGTTGATAGGGTTTTAGTGTTTCAGTGATTCAGAAATTGATGATGCTAGTATTGATTGTTTTGTGCTTCAATGATATTGATGGGTCTAGTATGAAAATTGGATGAAACGTGGCCTTCAGATTATAGTGTTGTGCTTCAGGAGTATCCAGTCTGAAAATGTATGAAACGAAAATGTATGAAACGTGGTCCCTGGAGGATGAAAGGAGATTGTAGGCCGATGCCTACATACTAGTACATCTGCTAGTACAAAGAGCAAAGGGGGTGGTAGCTCCCTTCCAGTAGCAGTTGGAGAACGAGTAAAGGTTGGAGCATTTCATTAGGCCAGCACCTACGTACTAGTAAGTGGATCAGCTAGTACAAGAGCTAAGGGGGTTGTAGCTCCCTTCCAGGAGAGTCTGGAGAACGAGAGAAGGTTGTAGCCTTCTGTAGGTAGAAGCCTGCGTACTGGTATCAGACTGCACTAGTACAAAACTATTGTAAAATAAGTTTCTTATTAAAAGAAGATAGAGACGACTTGCAGCAGGTGGTTTTCACCCACATTGGGTTTCCACCTTATATCATGGTGTTCATGTGTGCTTCTTGTGTATGATTATTTTTTCTACTGCACCTGCTTACTATACATATGGTTAAAAACATTCTGATGCACTAAATAAAGATCAACATTTAATGGATTAAATGAATCATAAGTATTCAGGATATACGCTAGTTGCATTAGACACAATTGCGTATACACGCGGGTTCCCTTAATTGAAGTAGCGTATATGTATCTAAGTATGGAAATGAAAAAGTTTTATTGATTTGATAACACTGATTCACCCCCCCTCTCAGTCTTATTTTCAACAATTGGTATTAGAGCAGTTCCTTTGGTAGAAGCTTGATCGCTTGAAGGAGATCCGTGGAACAATGGGAAAGAAGCTTAAGAAGAAAGCGCCTAAGAAGAAGAAGACATCTCAGAAGAACTATGACAGTGGGAGAATCGATTGGGGATTATGTGGAAGAAGCAGTTCAGATTCAAAATCACTTTAGAATGAAGATGAACTATCAGGTATGAATTTGTTATCCTCCAGAGATATCTATCCATCTAAAGATGATGAATGTGATGGTGAAATAACTAAATTTGCTCTTATGGGTGAACAAGAAAGATATCAAATAGAGGCAGTATTTAAAGGGCTTACAAATAAAATTAGAGATCAACAAGATCTATTGAACAAAAGGGAATGTGCCTGCAAAGAAGAAACTGCCAATCTTAAATCTTAATTAGAGGAAGGAAACAAGGTAAGGAAGTTGTTCAAGGACAAGGAAAATCAATGTCAAAAGATGCAAAATGAAGTGACATCTTTAAGAAGTGAAGTTAATGAAATGAGCACAACAATCAAGAAACTCAAAGATAGATCCAGTTACTATGAAAGTCTTGAAGCTAAGATCCACTCGCTAAAAAACGATCTTGAAGAATCAAAGAAGCAGAATAAATAACTACTCCAAGCACTTGAAAAAGAAGAAAATGAGGTTTGAAGAATCAAGATGGAGAAGGACGATACTATTTCGACATATCTGAACAAGCACATGACCTGCAGAGATGAGCTTGGAAGTGTGGGAATAACTTCTGCCAATGATGATATGGTCAACCTCGTTCTCCTTGGCCTTCCAAAGGGTTGGAATAGCTATTAGGAATCTGTGAATGGAAGGGTGAAACTACCGGATTGGGAACAACTGTGGTCAGATATTATGCTGAGGAGATCAGGAGGAGCACACGAGATGGTTTTTCATCCAAGGATGATGATGAAGAAAATCTGGTCTTAGCAAGTAAGGCAAGTAAAGGGAAGGGGAAGGCTTCCCATTCCAAATTGAATTCTTCTCATTGAGGGAAGAAGGGTGACAAGTCTAAAAGTAAGATCCTTTAATTGTCACAAGATGGGACACTATGCGACAAATTTCCCATCGAAGAAGTCCAAGAAGGGATCCTCAGAAGGGTCGGAAGGTGAAGCATCAGCCTTTCAGTTCGAAATGGACTTTACCCTCATTGCATGCATGGTGTCATAAATGATGGGTTGTGTCTGGTATCTTGACAGTGGAGCCTCATTCCACATGACTCGTGATAAAAAAAATTTCAGTAACTTGGAGGAGAAAGACCTCAACATGCGCATAGAGATGGGTGACGACGGAAAGTATAGTGTTTCAGGAGTGGGCAGAGTTGCTTTTCAGAGGTAGCATGGAGCTCCTATCACCTTGACAAATGTGAAGTATGTGCTTGGACTGAAGAAGAACTTGGTATTGGTTGCGATATTGGAGGATAAAGGCTACGATGTTGTATTCAGTAAAGGAAAGGTGTTCCTAATACACATATCCACGGGTTAGATGAAGAGGATAGGGCTTCAGGTGAAGAATCTTTGTAAACTAGAGGTAGATGATTATGCAACATTGAGTACGAAAGTAGAATTGATGCAAATCCAAGACATTGGCGAGTTATGGCACAAGCAATTGGGCCATTTGCATCATGGGGATTTGAAGATAATGCAACAGATGTCTATAGGACTTCTCAAAAGTAAACTTGAGCAATTTGACACATGCAAAGTTTGTTCCTTGGGAAAGTACACCAAGTCTTCCTTTCATGATAGAGACAATTGAGCAAAGGCTATCTTAGATCGAGTTCATACTAATGTGTGTGGACCATTCTCGACAGCATCCACAACGAAGAAAAGGTATTTCGTGATTTTCATTGATGATTATTTTCGTAAATGCTGGATTTATTTCATGCAGAAGAAGGAACAAACCTTCACAAAGTTTTGTGAGTTCAAAGCTTTGGTGGAGAAAGAGTTAGGGAAGAAGATCAAGGCCTTAATGGTGGAGAATATGTCTCTCAAGAGTTTAAGGACTTCTGTGCAGTGGAAGGAATTAAAACGGAGTTGGTGTCACTTCATAACCCACAACAGAATGGAGTGGTTGAGAGGAAGAATAGAACTATTGTAGGGGAAACACGAGCGATGCTGCATGATCAAGGCCTACCACTTCACTTGTGGGCTGAGGCATGCAACACAATGGTCTATTTGCAGAATATAAGCCAGAATTGCATACTTGGGATGAAGACACCAGAGGAAGCTTTCTCTGGTAACAGACCAGATGTGGGTCACTTCAAGATCTTTGGCTCATCGGTATATTGCCATGCGGTAAAGGATACATGGAAGAAGTTGGACCGACAACAGAGTTGGGGATACTTGTGGGGTACACTGATACACCTCACATCTATTGGGTGTACTTGCCTACCAGTCGAAGGACAGTGGTTCCTAGAGATCTCAAGTTTGATGAGCAGAAGGCCATGCGAGTTTCCCTTGAGAGGGAGCTCCAACTACAGGATGTGGAGCAACTGTTGGTTCTTAAGGAGGAGGAGCCTCAGACTAATGCGGAGCATCTGCATGCAGAGGTTCCAAGAGTGGACACATCCACTCAAGAAGAGTCTTCAAGAGATGGAAAAAAGTGCACAAGAGAGCAGATAGATTGTTGAAGGATGCGAGAGAGAATGTGGGAGCACCATTTTCTCACTACAAACAGAGGAGGTCACCTGAGAGGTGCACTGGATACATGGCCCTTGCTAGGAAATGTGTTGAGACTGATCCATCTTCCTTTGAAGAAGTAGTGCAACGACCGATTTGGGTTGATGCTATGGTGGAGGAGTAGGACTCCATAGTTCGTAACAGTGTTTGGGACAAGGTTCCAAGACTGGAGAACAAGTCAGTTGTGAGTTCTTGCTGGCTTTACAAGGTAAAGCAAGCTGCTGATGATGGGAGGATCATGTTGGTGCAGTATAATTCCTTTCTTGTTTAGGGGGAGTGTTGAAATGTGGCAAGAAGAATATTCCAATTTAATTTGTCCTTGAAATAAAATCGAATTTAGTCTTAACAACTACTTGGAAATAATTGATTAATTCATTTTGAATTAATTAGTTGGAGAAATTCAAGTTAGAAGTCTTTTTGAAGTCATGCAAAAGTTATCCCTAAAGTTTAGGAGATAAGATTGAGTTATATTTGAGTTGTAATTAGTTGACTCATTTTACTGAGTTAAGTCTAGTTAAATTAGTTCCAAACTGTTTGAGGAACTAATGGTGAGTTAACAATCAATTGATGCATGCATGCACTCAACTAGTGTACTCGAATTAACTAAAGATTCCCTCATTAGAAACTCATGCATGTCTATTCTGAGAAAGACCCATTTGATATTAAAGACAAGGACAATGTACTATTAGTTGCATGTGTTTTCCTATAAAGAAAACTCATGCATGCAGAAGGAATGATTTCCTGGAGGATTGCGCAGTTCTGACAGTGTGTGAGAGGAGTGTTCCACTTGGTGAGGTGAGAATCATCCACTAGGAAAAACGCAAGGAAATAAGAGCTTGGAGGGCAGAGAGGAAGGCTTGTGAGAATCCAAGATTGCCTATGAGCATCTGTGAGGATTGTATTGAGAGCTGGCTAGTTGTATAATTCCTATGTATTTCCACCTTGTATGATAATACAGAGAGTGGGGTTTTTAGCTGAGTCTTTCCCCAAATTATTCTCATGTGTATTGTGCATTGATTCTGCTTCTGGTTATATGTGTTGAGCTCGACCTTTAAACTTCCACAAATTTCTTGATAGTAGAAGTAGGTTATAGTATTTTTCTTTGGTTATATTGCATTATTGGGTTAATCTATAGTGATATTTTCTACATAGGTCTCAGAGCGAGATTTGTAGAATTTCTACAAATTTAGAGATAAGATTGATTTATTTCAAAATTGATTATTAAAAAGAGTATTCAAGTAATAATTTGTTTAGTATATATAATTTAGTTTACTTATCTTTATCACTAGATTTTTTAGTATTGAGTAACACTTTTTGACTTTTTCACTATTAAGTAATTGGGTGTTTCTAATTCTTTATAGTTAAGTATGGTAGAGATATAAAGTAATGTTTTGTTTAACAACTTGAGTGGGCCTAATGGTTAAGAGGATGTGTTTTCATAGACTTAGTAGTCAAATCGCTGAGTGAACCCTTGTCCCACAAACAAGGGGATCTCATTCACCAATTATATAATAATAATAAATTTATTAATTAAAAATAATTATAATTATAATTATTAATAAAAAATTGACCCCTTGTCCCACAAACAAAGGACAAACAAGGGGTCTCATACACCAATTTGGTAAACAAGGGGGTCTCATCCTTGTCCCACAAACACGGGGGCGTCATACACTATTTTGGTAAACAAGGTGGTCTCATCTTGGTCCCACAAACATGGGGGTCTCATACACCAATTTGGTAAAGAAGGGGGTCTCATCCTTGTCCCACAAACATGGGGGCCTCATACACCAATTTGGTGACGCAGGAACAGCTCTGCGCAATGTAATACCCACTTTATATAATCTTTAACAAATGGATATTGGAACAACGGTTTAACAAATCGATATTGGAACAACAATTTTTAAAACAATCACAGGTAAAAAAAATTGCATTATGTCGTCCTTCCAAATTATCCCTATCTGCTGACAAACTAGCCAATCCAAGGCGATATTACACAATTGCAAATGCGCCTTTTTTCGGTAGCTTTTTCTTCTTCACTTCGGAGAGAACACGCCCATACATTATTGTTCTCTTTTTTTTTTACAATGAAAATGCCTCTTTTTAAAAATAACATTACCAGCACATACTTGTGACATTGTAGCAATTGACAATAACAATGAACATTTAACGATTACTCCAAATCCCATGCAATCTGTTCGCATTCGACCACTTAACACAGGTGAGCATCTCGATTGACCAATATTCAATGCATTTACTCAGAATTGGCTGTCACACCATTATAAATCAGATATGTATATATCTTGTTTTATCGGATTCCACGCAGTTTTGACTGGAATCGCCACGCAAATTCGGGCATTAAATGCTTAGATGCACTAACTGTTGTAGGTTTCAATTCGCCGAGTCTTTGACTGACACAACTACCACTCCCTATTAAAATTCGATGCGAAATTTTTGGAATCTACGATCAGAGTCTTTCTGTGTTTGATTACAATCAATAACATGAAACAATACAAACAGGAAAAGTCTTGTTAACTCTCCTTAATTCCAGAATGCCCAAACAGAAAACGTGTTTCAAACTAAAACATAATCACTTCGAAGACAGAGAATTTAATACATGAATTTTCTTCCAAATTCGCATACATTCTTGCGCACCATAAAAAATTATTAATGTACAGAAATTCTGCATTCAAATTTCATAAAACGATCTCTATTACAACACACATATGATTTTCACAATCTTCTGAGCTCGCGCTCTCGAAGATTAGAATAAAAAAAAAGCCCTCACGAAGAAAATCTCTTCGTTTTTTATTACCACTGTCTTATCCTAGCTCCCTAACTACTCGATACATAATCTTCTAATTATAAAAATTATAACAATAAACTCCTATCTATTTGTGCTCACTTACACCTGTTATAACAATCTTATCAATAAGATAGACACACCTATTACAGTAATAACTAATTATTTGTGAAGTCGACTTCTTTAACAAACTAAATTTTAATACACAACAATGAATTCCTCCTTGTCAGCCACAACATGTGCACAATTTTCCACATTGCTGGCCAGTTCCGATGCTCCTGCATCAAACTCCCGGAGAAGAAAAGATTCGTTCTTTAAATTTTCAGGATTTATGTCGTATTTCCGCAATTCATTTGTTGTCAACCAACTGGAATCTTCCATTGGCTTCTCTTTCCACTTGACCAAATATTGAAAATATGTCTGTCCTCGATTTTTCTTGGATATTCTTTGATCTAAAATAGCTTCAACTTCTTTCTTGAATGTTTTTGGTACCTGTCCTTCCAATTCCACAGCTTGAACTTCATCACCTGTAGCTTCAGTCTTCAATTCTGTTTTTGCCTATCTGAATGGATACAAGTCTGCAATATTAAAAATGGGAGATATTCCGATCCCTTCTAGCAAGTCAATCTCATATGCATTGGCTGAAAATTTCCTTTTGATTTTACAGGGTCCTACCTTCTTCAGTTTCAGCTTATTGTAAGTTTTTGTAGGAAATCTCTCTTTCCTCAAATATGCCATGACCAAATCTCCTACCTAAAACTCTTTTTCTCTTCTTTTCAAATCTGCTCTATGCTTGTACCTCTTGTTGCTTTCCTGTAGTTTACCTTTAATCTCTTCCTGTAACTTCTACATTTGTTTAGAAAAATCTTCAACACTTGCACTTCTAGCTTCTTGTTTCCCAAAATCTCTTAGCTCATATACTCCTCTCGGATGCATTCCAAAGACAATCTGAAATGGACTCATTCCAGTGCTTCGGTTTGGTGTGTCATTGTAAGAAAATTCAGCTTGAGCGAATGCTAAATCCCATTGTTTGGGATTTTGATATACCAAACTTCTTAATATATTCCCCAAGCTTCTGTTTACAACTTCAGCTTGACCATCCGTTTGAGGATGGTAAGCTGAACTAAAACTGAGTTTAGTTCCCAGTTTCTTCCAAAGTGTCCTCCAGAAATGCCCTACAAATTTAGTGTCTCGATCTGATACAATACTTACAGGCAAACCATGCAATATTACAATCTCTGAAAAGAATAAATTTTCTATGTGTGTGGCATCATTAGTCTTCTTACAAGAACTAAGATGAGCCATTTTAGAAAATCTGTCTACAACAACATAAATAGAATCGTTTACTCTATGAGTTTTTGGTAAACCCAAAACAAAGTCCATACTCACTACATCCCATAGTCGATCTGGTATGGGAAATGGCTGATATAGACCGGTATTTTGGCTCCTTCCTTTGGCACAATGACATACCCTGCATTTCTCAACAAACTTTTTAATATCAGTTTGCATTTTAGGCCAATAATAAAAATAATTCACCTGAGCGAAAGTTTTGTCTTGTCCAAAATGACGAGACAATCCTGCACTGTGCTTCTCTTTAATGATGTTCTCTCTCATGGAACATTTAGGAATGCATAATTTGTTGCTTTTAAATAACAGGCCTCCTTGAACAAGGTAATCCATCCATTGACTTCTGTTATTGCTCACCGGATTCTGCACTGTTGTGTAGATGTCTTTAAAATCCTTATCATCCTTGTACATTTCTATCATTTCATCAAAACCTAGAACACCCACTTTAAATTCTTGCAAAAGAAAACTTACCCATGCTTAATGCATCCGCCACTTTATTAGACTTGGCACTTTTATGCTTTATTACAAAAGTGAAACTTTGCGGAAATTCCACTTACTTGGTGTGCTTCTGATTTAGCTTTGGCTGATTATTAATAAACTGCAAAGCATGGTTGTCTGAATATAAGATGAACTCCTTCGGTAGCAAGTAATGTCTCCACTTTTTTAATGCTTGCACAATAGCATAAAATTCTTTATCATAAGAAGAATATTTTTTCTTTGCATCATTTAACTTCTCACTGAAATATGCTATCGGCCTTTCCTCTTGGCTTAGCACTGCACCAACGGCTTCTCCACTTGCATCGGTTTCCACTTGAAAGGCTTTCTCGAAATTTGGTAAGGCTAGAATAGGCTTTTCTGTTATCTTTCTTTTCAACAAATTAAAATTCCTATCAGTTGCTTCTATCCACCGAAATGGCTGATTAACCTCCTTAATTGTCTCAAGGATTGGTGCACAAACTTGACTAAATCCCTTTATAAATTTTCGGTAGAAACTAGCAAGTCCTTGGAAACTTCTTACCTCGAATACACTACTGGGAGTAGGCCAGTTTCTGATTGCTTGTACCTTCTCCGGATCCATTTTCAAACCGTCTCTGGAAATCACAAATCCCAAATATACTAGCTCCTCTTTCATGAAACTGCATTTCTCCATATTGACTAGTAGTTTCTCTTTTTGCAGAGTTTTCAAAACTAACTTCAAGTGTTCCAAATGCTCCTCTTTACTTTTGCTAAAAACCAGAATATCATCAAGGTAAACAACAACAAATTTACCTGTGTATTCTTTTAGAACCTCATTCATTAGTCTCATGAATGTGCTGGGTGTGCATTAGTGAGCCCAAAAGGCATCACTAACCATTCATACAGTCCACTATTGGTTTTGAAAGTTTTTTTCCACTCATCGCCTTCCTGGATTCTGATCTGATGATACCCGCCTTTCACATCTATCTTAGTAAAGTACCTGGATCCACTTAAACAATCCATTAAACCATCCATCCTGGGCAAAGGAAATCTATACTTGACTGTTATCTTGTTGATAGCTCTGGAATCGGTGCACATACGCCATTCTCCTCCCTTTTTCGGACTAAGCACCGTTGGCACAACACACAGACTCAGACATTCTCGAATCAGCCACTTGTCCATCAGCTCTTGAACCTATCTTGCAACTTCTGTGTTTTCCTGAGGAGTTAATCTATATGCAGCTTTATTAGGTAGACTTGCTCCTGGTATTAAGTTGATATGGTGACTTATACTTCTAACCGGTGGTAATTCATTTGGAAATTCATCCACAATGATATCCATGTAACTATTTAACACAGATTGAATTTCTTCAGGCAAATCATTTGAATTTGTGGAGGTTAAAATTACCTTTGGCCTTCCCATGATAGCGAAATGCACCTCTTCGCTTTTATCAACCTCCTGTAGCAGTTCCTTACCACTCATCAACATAATACTATTTTCAGGCAGCTCTTTATCAGCATCATTCTTCACTGGCGAGAACATATGCTTAACTCCATCCTTTTCTATGGTGTATGTATTTCTTCTTCCATCATGAATCGCCTTTCGGTCAAATTGCCATGGTCTCCCTAATAACAGGTGACATACATCCATGGGCATTATGTCACATAAAATCACATCTCTGTATGTGCCAATCGGCATTTCCACATTACATTGTTCTGTCACGGTGACTTGATGACCCTTCTGAAGCCAAGATACTTTGTAAGGTGCAGGATGCGCTTTTCTTGTTAATCCAAGTTTTTCCATCATCTCTGTAGACACAAGATTGTCAGTACTACTGCTATCAATTATCACCTTACAACACTTACCCTTTGATTTGCATGTAGTCCTGAACAAATTCTTTCTTTGCGCAGGTTCTCCAATATCCTTTTCTGATCTCAACAAAGTTCTTCTAAGCAGCAATGATTCACCTTCCTCCAGTGGTTCTTCCTTATCTACAAGTCGAGGTGGCTCCGGCTTTGCCTCAGCCACATTTGCACCCCTCTGGCTTGCTGATTTGATATGAGGATAGTCCCGCGACATATGTCCCCATTCTCCACAGGTATAACACCTAACATCTCTTCCTCGCCCTCTTTCTCTAGGCGTGTATCTCCCTCTACTAGATTCACCCATCTGTGGTGATCTGTTGCTTGGACTTCCTGCTTCGAACTGATGCTGTGTTCCTCTGGATCTGGCTGATCCTCTACCTCTTGCTGGGATCTTTCCTCTGTTTCTTTGACTCTGTTTCCGCAATATTTTCTCCTCTGCTTTCAAACTTGCTTGATAGGCATCTTCAACAGTTTTCAAACTTAACAGGCTAATCTCATCTTGAATCTCATACCTTAGCCCATTAACATATCTGGCTACTTTTTCCAAATCATCTTCTACATGCCCTGTTCTGATGCTTAACCTATAAAATTCTTCAGTATATTCTTTAACAGACATTCCTTTTTTCTTCAAATTTTGCATATTCTTAAAAAGATTCAAATGATAGTCTTTAGGCAAAAACTTGGCTTTTAGTTTGCTTAACATTTTATCCCACTGCTTGATCTTAGATGTCCCCTTTCTCGTTCTTGATGTCTGTAACTCGTCCCACCAGATGCCTGCATGGCCCTTCAGTCTAGTGACTACAAACTTCACCCTCTTATTCTCCTCAACCTCTTCATAATCGAAATATTGATCTATGGATCTGATCCAATCCATGAGCTCCTCTGCATTCAAACTCCCTTCATACATAAGAATTTCTAACTTGGGTTTGCTTCCAACTTTTCCCAGCATCTTGAGGACTTTGGCAGTTTCGTTTTCTTCTCCTGCTTCCACCTCTTCATCAGACTCTTCTGAAGAACTCTCAGTTCTCTCATCACGTGCTCTTCTCTAGGTTGTTTCCATTGTCTCCATTCGTTCACGTAGTCTCTGCACTTCTTCTATCAGGACTACATTTGGTTTTGGTCTTCCTCTTCCAATTCCTCGCCTTGGCGACATCTTTGCTGCAACACCTGTAACTAGTTCTGATACCAAAAATGACGCAGGAACAACTCTGCGCAATGTAGTACCCACTTTATATAATATTTAACAAATCGATATTGGAATAGCAGTTTAACAAATCGATATTGGAACAATAGTTTTTAAAACAATCACAGGTAAAAAAAATTGCAGTATGTCGGCCTTCCAAATTATCCCTATCTGTTGACAAACTAGCCAATCCAAGGGGATATTACACAATTGCAAATGCGCATTTTTCCTGAAGCTTTTTCTTCTTCACTTCGGAGAGAACGCGCCCATACATTACTGTTCTCTTTTTTTTGATAGTGAAAACGCCTCTTCTTAAAAATAACATTACCATCACATACCTGTGACATTGCAGCAATTGACAGTAACAATGAACATTTACCAATTACTCCAAATCCCATGCAATCTGTTTGCATTCGACCACTTAACACAGGTGAGCATCTCGATTGACCAATATTCAATGCATTATTCACAATTGGCGGTCACAACATTATAAATCAAATATGTATATATCTTTTTTTATCGGATTCCACGCAATTTTGACTGGAATCACCACGAGAATTCGGGCATTAAACGCTCAAATGCACTAACTATTGTAGGTTCCAATTTGCTGAGTCTTTGATTGAAACAACCACGACTCCCTATTAAATTTCGATGCGAAATTTCTGGAATCTACGATCAGAGTCTTTCAGTGTTCGATTACAATCAATAACATGAAACAATACAAATTGGAAAAGTCTTGTTAACTCTCCTTAATTCCAGAATGCCGAAACAGAAAACGTGTTTCAAACTAAAACACAATCACTTCCAAGACAGAGAATTTAATACATGAATTTTCTTCCAAATTCGCATACATTGCTGCGCACCATAAAAAATTATTAATGTACAGAAATTCTGCATTCAAATTTCATAAAACGATCTCTATTACAACACACATATGATTTTCACAATCTTCTGAGCTCACGCTCTCGAAGATTAGAATAAAAAAAAAACCCTCACGAAGAAAATCTCTTCGTTTTTTATTACCACTGTCTTATCCTTGCTCCCTAACTACTCGATACATAATCTTCTAATTATAAAAATTCTAACCATAAACTCCTATCTATTTGTGCTCACTTACACCTGTTATAACAATCTTATCAATAATATAGACACACCTATTACAGTAATAACTAATTATTTGTGAAGTCGACTTCTTTAGCAAACTGAGTTTTAATACACAACAATGAATTCCTCCTTGTCAGCCACAACATGTGGACAATTTTCCACATTGCTGGCCAGTTCCGATGCTCCTGCATCAGACTCCCGGAGAAGAAAAGTTTGGTTCTTTAAATTTTCAGGATTTATGGCATATTTCCGCAATTCAGTTGCTGTCAACCAACTGGAATCTTCCATTGGCTGCTCTTTCCACTTGACGAGATATTGAAAATATGTCTGTCCTCGAGTTTTCTTGGATATTGTTTGATCTAAAATAGCTTCAACGTCTTCCTTGAATGTTTTTGGTACTTGTTCTTCCCAATCCATAGCTTGAACTTCATCACCTGTAGCTTCAGTCTGCAATTCTGTTTCTGCCTCTCTGAATGGATACAAGTCTGCAATATTAAAAATGGGAGATATTCCGATCCCTTCCGGCAACTCAATCTCATAAGCATTGGCTGAAAATTTCCTTTTGATTTTATAGGGTCCTATCTTCTTCACTTTCAACTTATTGTAAGTTTTTGTAGGAAATCTATGTTTCCTCAAATATGCCTTGACCAAATCTCCTACCTGAAACTCTTTTTCTCTTCTTTTCAAATCTGCTCTATGCTTGTATCTCTTGCTACTTTCTTGTAGTTTACCTTTAATCTCTTCCTGTAACTTCTGCATTTGTTCAAAAAAATCTTCAACACTTGCACTTCTGGCTTCCTGTTTCCCCAAATCTCTTAGCTCATATACTCCTCTCGGATGCATTCCAAAGACAATCGGAAATGGACTCATTCCAGTGCTTCGGTTTGGTGTGTCATTGTAAGCAAATTCAGCTTGAACGAATGCTAAATCCCATTGTTTGGGATTCTGATATACCAAACTTCTTAATATATTCCCCAAGCTTCTGTTTACAACTTCAGTTTGACCATCCATTTGAGGATGGTAAGCTGAACTAAAACTGAGTTTAGTTCCCAGTTTCTTCCAAAGTGTCCTCTAGAAATTCCCTACAAATTTAGTGTCTCGATCTGATACAATACTTACAGGCAAACCATGCAATCTTACAATCTCTGAAAAGAATAAATTTTCTATGTGTGTGGCATCATTAGTCTTCTTACAAGCAATAAAATGAGCCATTTTAGAAAATCTGTCTACAACGACATAAATAGAATTGTTTCCTTTCTGAGTTTTTGGTAAACCCAAAACAAAGTCCATACTCACTACATCCCATGGTCGATCTGGTATGGGAAATGGCTCATATAGACCGATATTTTGGCTCCTTCCTTTCGCATACTGACATACCCTGCATTTCTCAACAAACATTTTAATATCAGTTTGCATTTTAGGCCAATAATAAAAAGCATTCACCTGAGCGAAAGTTTTGTCTTGTCCAAAATGACTAGACAATCCTCGATTGTGCTTCTCTTTAATGATGTTCTCTCTCATGGAACATTTAGGAATGCATAATTTGTTGCTTTTAAATAACACACCTCCTTGAACAAGGTAATCCATCAATTGACTTCTGTTATTGCTCACCGGATTCTGCACTATTGTGTAGATGTCTTTTAAATCCTCATCACCCTTGTGCATTTCTATCATTTCATCAAAACCTACAACATCCACTTTAAATTCTTGCAAAAGAAAACTTACCCTGCTTAATGCATCCGCAACTTGATTAGAATTACCACTTTTATGCTTTATTACAAAAGTGAAACTTTGCAGAAATTCCGCCCACTTGATGTGCTTCTGATTTAGCTTTGGCTGATTATTAATAAACTGCAAAGCATGGTTGTCTGAATATAAGATGAACTCCTTCGGTAGCAAGTAATGTCTCCACTTTTCTAATGCCTACACAATAGCGTAAAATTCTTTATCATAAGAAGAATATTTTTTCTTTGCATCATTTAACTTCTCGCCGAAATATGCTATCGGCCTTTGCTCTTGGATTAGCACCGCACCAACTGCTTCTCCACTTGCATCGGTTTCCACTTGAAAGACTTTCTCGAAATTTGGTAAGGCTATAATAGGATTTTCTGTTATCTTTCTTTTCAACAAATTAAAATTCCTATCAGCTGCTTCTATCCACCGAAATGGCTGATTGACCTCCTTAATTGTCTCAAGGATTGGTGCACAAACTTGACTAAATCCCTTTATAAATTTTCGGTAGAAACTAGCAAGTCCATGGAAACTTCTTACCTCGAATACACTCCTGGGAGTAGGCTAGTTTCTGATTGCTTGTACCTTCTTCGGATCCATTTTCAAACCGTCTCTAGATATCACAAATCCCAAATATACCAGCTACTCTTTCATGAAACTACATTTCTTTAGATTGATTAGTAGTTTCTCTTTCTACAGAGTTTTCAAAACTAACTTTAAGTGTTCCAAATGCTCCTCTTTACTTTTGCTGAAAACTAGAATATCATCAAGGTAAACAACAACAAATTTACCTGTGTATTCTTTTAGAACCTCATTCATTAGTCTCATGAATGTGCTGGGCACATTAGTGAGCCCAAAAGGCATCACTAACCATTCATACAATCCACTGTTGGTTTTGAAAGCTGTTTTCCACTCATCGCCTTCTCGGATTCTGATATGATGATACTCGCTTTTCAGATCTATCTTAGTAAATTACCTAGATCCACTTAAACAATCCATTAAATCATCCATCATGGGCAAAGGAAATCTATACCTGACTGTTATCTTGTTGATAGCTCTGGAATCGGTGCACATGCCCCATTCTCCTCCCTTTTTCGGAATAAGCACCGTTGGCACAACACACAGACTTTGACTTTCTCGAATCAGCCCCTTATCCATCAGCTCTTGAACATGTCTTGCAACTTCTGTGTTTTCCTAAGGAGTTAATCTATATGCAGCTTTATTAGGTAGACTTGCTCCTGGTATTAAGTCGATATGGTGACTTATACTTCTAGCCGGTGGTAATTCATTTGGAAATTCATCCACAATGATATCCATGTAACTATTTAACACACATTGAATTTCTTCAGGCAAATCATTTAAATTTGTGGAGGTTAAAATTACCTTTGGCCTTCCCACGATAGCGAAATGCACCTCTTCACTTTTATCAACCTCCTGTAGCAGTTCCTTACCACTCATCAACATAATACTATTTTCAGGCAGCTCTTTATCAACATCATTCTTTATTGGCAGCAACGTATGCTTAACTCCATCCTTTTCTATGGTGTATGTATTTCTTCTTCCATCATGAATCGCCTTTTAGTCAAATTGCCATGGTCTCCCCAATAACAGGTGACAAACATCCATGGGCATTATGTCACATAAAATCACATCTCTGTATGTTCCAATCTGCATTTCCACATTAAATTGTTCTGTCATGGTGACTTGATGACCCTTCTCAAGCCAAGATACTTTGTAAGGTGTAGGATGCGCTTTTCTTTTTAATCCAAGTTTTTCCACCATCTCTGTAGAAAAAACATTGTGAGTACTCCCGCTATCAATTATCACCTTACAACACTTACCCTTTGATTTGCATGTAGTGCTGAACAAATTCTTTCTTTGCGCACGTTCTCCAATCTCCTTTTCTGATCTCAACAAAGTTCTTCTAAGCAGCAATGATTCACCTTCCTCCAGTGGTTCTTCCTTATCTACAAGTCGAGGTGGTTCCGGCTTTGCCTCAGCCACATTTGCACCTCTTTGGCTTGCTGATTTGTTATGAGGACAGTCCCGTGACATATGTCCCCATTCTCCAAAGGTATAACACCTAACATCTCTTCCTCGCCCTCTTCCTCTAGGCGTGAATCTCCCTCTACTAGATTCACCCATCTTTGGTGATCTGCTGCTTGGACTTCCTGCTTCGAACTGATGTTGTGTTCCTCTGGATCTGGCTGATCCTCTACCTCTTGCTGGGCTCTTTCCTTTGTTTCTTTGACTCTGTTTCCGCAATATTTTCTCCTCTGCTTTCAAACTTCCTTGATAGGCATCTTCAATAGTTTTCGAACTTAACAGGCTAATCTCATATGGAATCTCATACCTTAGCCCATTAACATATATGGTTACTTTTTCCAAATCATCTTCTACATGCCCTGTTCTGATGCTTAACCTGTAAAATTCTTCAGTATATTCTTTAACAGACATTCCTTTTTGCTTTAGATTTTGCATCTACTTAAAAAGATTCAAATGATAGTCTTTAGGCAAAAACTTGGCTTTTAGTTTGCTTACCATTTTATCCCACTGCTTGATCTTAGATTTCCCCTTTCTCGTTCTTGATGTCTGTAACTCGTCCCACCAGATGGCTGCATGGCCCTTCAGTCCAGTGACTGCAAACTTCACCCTCTTATTCTCCTCGACCTCTTCATAATCAAAATATTGATCTATGGATCTAATCCAATGCATGAGCTCCTCTGCTTTCAAACTCCCTTCATACATAGGAATTTCTATCTTGGGTTTGCTTCCAACTTTTGCCAGCATCTTGAGGACTTTGGTAGTTTCGTTTTCTTCTCCTGCTTCCACCTCTTCATCAGATTCTTCTAAAGAACTCTCAGTTCTCTCATCAGGTGCTCTTCTCTGGGACGTTTCCATTGTCTCCATTCGTTCACGCAGTCTCCGCACTTCTTCTATCAGGACTGCATTTGGTTCTGGTCTTCCTCTTCCAATTCCTCGCCTTGGCAGTATCTTTGCTGCAACACCTGTAACTGGCTCTGACACCAAAAATGACGCAGGAACAACTCTGCACAATGTAATACCCACTTTATATAATATTTAACAAATCGATATTGGAACAGTGGTTTAACAAATCGATATTGGAACAACAGTTTTTAAAACAATCACAGGTAAAAAAAATTGTAGTATGTCGGCCTTCCAAATTATCCCTATTTGTTGACAAACTAGCCAATCCAAGGGGATATTACACAATTGCAAATGCGCCTTTTTCCTCTAGCTTTTTCTTCTTCACTTCGGAGAGAACGTGCCCATACATTACTGTTCAATTTTTTTTTTACAGTGAAAACGCCTCTTCTTAAAAATAGCATGACCAACACATACCTATGACAATGGAGCAATTGACAATAACAATGAACATTTACTGATTACTCCAAATCCCATGCAATCTGTTAGCATTCGACCACTTAACACAGGTGAGCATCTTGATTGACCAATATTCAATGCATTTATTCACAATTGGCGGTCACACCATTATAAATCAGATATGTATATATCTTGTTTTATCGGATTCCACACAGTTTTGACTGGAATCGCCACGAAAATTCGGGCATTAAATGCTTAGATGCACTAACTGTTGTAGGTTCCAATTTGCTCAGTCTTTGATTGACACAACTACGACTCCCTATTAAATTTCGATGCGAAATTTCTGGAATCTACGATCATAGTCTTTCAGTGTTCGATTACAATCAATAACATGAAACAATACAAACAGGAAAAGTCTTGTTAACTCTCCTTAATTCGAGAATGCCGAAACAGAAAACATGTTTCAAACTAAAACACAATCACTTCCAAGACAGAGAATTTAATACATGAATTTTCTTCCAAATTCGCATACATTGTTGTGCACCATAAAAACTTATTAATGTACAGAAATTCTGCATTCAAATTTCATAAAACGATCTCTATTACAACACACATATGATTTTCATAATCTTCTGAGCTCGCGCTCTCAAAGATTACACTAAAAAAAAAACCCCTCATGAAGAAAATCTCTTCGTTTTTTATTACCACTGTCTTATCCTTGCTCCCTAACTACTTGATACATAATCTTCTAATTATAAAAATTCTAACAATAAACTCCTATCTATTTGTGCTCACTTACACCTGTTATAACAATCTTATCAATAAGATAGACACACCTATTACAGTAGTAACTAATTATTTGTGAAGTCGACTTCTTTAGCAAACTGAATTTTAATACACAGCAATGAATTCCTCGTCAGCCACAACATGTGGACAATTTTCCACATTGCTGGCCAGTTCCGATGCTCCTGCATCATTTGGTGTCTAGCTTGGCTCTGACCTTAAAATTGGATAATAATAATAATAATAAATTAACTAATTAAAAATAATTATAATTATAATTAATAAAATAATTAATCCAATCGAATTATATAAAATTAAATTAATGAAACAAGAAGTAATAAAATAATAATTAATTATAATCAATAACCATCTTAGATCCATCAACTCTAGATCTACCAATTTGGTCCCTTGCCCCACAAACAAGGGGGTCTCATACACCAATTTGGTAAACAAGGTGGTCTCACCCTTGTCCCACAAACATGGGGTCTCATATACCAATTTGGTAAACAACAGGGCCTCATACACCAATTTGGTGTCTTGCTTGACTGTGTCCTTAAAGTAGAATAATAATAATAATTAATTAATTAATTAAAAATAATTATAATTATAATTATTAATAAAAACAATTGACCCAAGCCAATTATATAAAATTAAAATAACGAAACAATAAATAATAAAATTATAATTAATAACCATCTTAGATCCATGAACTCGCCATCTATCATTTGGTAAACAAGGGGTCTCGTACACCATTTTGTTGTTTGACTTGGCTATGACCTTAATTGGGTTAATAATAATAATAATAATAATAATAATAATAATAAATAATTAATTAATTAATTATAATAATAATATTAATAAAAAAAATTGAGCCATCCATTATATAAAATTAAAATAATGAAACAAGAAATAATAAAATAATAATTAATAAGCATTTTAGATCCATCAAGTCCCATCAAATGGATCAAACATCTTGTGGTAAAAACCTATTTTAGAGTAAAAGGAGACTTCCCACAAACAAAGGGGTCTCATACACCAATTTGGTATCACGTGGGGCATACACTAATTTGGTGTCTTCCTTGGTCGAAAGTTGGATAATAATAATAATAATAATAATAATAATAATAAAAATAATAATAAATAATAATAAATAAATAAATTTAAAAGATAATAATTATAGGATCAAATATCTTGGGGTGAAAACCTATTTTAGAGTAAAAATATATTTGATCCCTCCAAGCTTGGTAGATCTGGAGTTAAGATGAAACTATGCTAGTATATGAGATAAATACATTCATATCATTTTGAGTTTTTTGAGTCAAATTTGACTCTTATCCCATTGAACTATGTTGAAGTGAATTTCATTTTTTGTGTTTGGAAGTTTTGCCAATAATTTTGGTTAACTTTAAAATAATTTATATAATTATATTTTTACAAAATTATTAAAAAACTAATATCCATTAGAATTCAAAATCAAAATTAAATTTTCTATTAAACCTTTTTTATTTGATTAAATTACTTAAAAACTACAAATAAAATAAAATAGATTATAATTATAATTATAAACAAAGCATTTTGAATATGTTAAATTATATAAAAATGGAAACAAACATAAAATAAAATAAAAACATTAATAATTATAATTATAATTAAACCATTCTATTTTGATCTGACAAGTTTCTAAAGGGATCAAATCTCTTGAGGTGTGAAGATGAATTAAACACTTAAATTAATTATGGGGAGAGTGCTCTCCAATCCAATATGATAGAGATAAATCTTGATAAACATATTAAATAGGTCAATACTTATATATATATATATAACATTTTGGTGGTCAATTACATTAAAATAAAAAAAAGCATAAATGAAATAAAATTAATAATTAAACTAATTTAAATTCACCTTAATTCCAGATCTAAGGATTGAAAGGGATCAAATTTGTTAAGATATAATTTTTTTTTTAAGAATGAAAAGAAATTTAATCTCTCCCTTTGATAAATCCAAACTGACAAATAGAGGCAACTTTATGTGCAGAGTTAAAAAAAAAAAAAATACCAAAGCTACCCTAATTTAAAAGATAAAAATAAAAACCTAATACAATAATTATATTTTTTCAACCAAAAGCTAGAAATTTCGTATATAATTAGCAACCAAAGGCTAGAAATTTCGTATATAATTAGAGGACTCCTGGAAGAGCAGGGTAAGGGGGTGCTGAGTATAACCCTAAACTCTGACCTGGGTCCGAGGTATTTTCTTATCTATCTGAAACTTTTGTTCCTTTTTTTATCATTTGGCAGAAAGCAGTGACACAGAGAGATCATGGCAGGGGTCAGGGATCAGACTGAGTGCATTGCATGATTCTCTTCTCTGCTCTCATATTCTCTCGAAACTTCCTTTAAGAGATGCAGTGCGATGCTCAATTCTTTCACGGAGATGGCCATCAATTTGGACTTTGGACTTTGTTACCCCATGTAATGACCGGATAATTACGGGAATAAATCTTTTGTTTTACCATTGTAAGTAAATATGGGACAGAGATTATTATTTTGTTGTGAAAAATGATTTGAATATTATTAATTCAAAATGAAAATACAAATTGAGTAATTACACATAATTGTCATATCCATCTACACAACAATAATAATAATATACCACATAAAAAAAAATTTCTTTTATTTGCATGGCACATATTACAGTTCGGGATTAAGGTTTAACCTACACCCTTGGTAATCTTTTAATATTTCACCATACGTATATTATAATAGTCATTACCCAGGCGACTTTACAACTGCAATTAAGTTTTTTACCAACCGGTTGATTTACAATTTGGATACCATACGATTGTACAGTACCGAACCATACGGCGGATCCTACCCACCGCATATCAATTGCATGAGATATGGATAGGTGGCACGCCTTGATATCATCGACCTTCGATCTGGTTGCAGATCGCGAGGGAAGATTTTAAATTGAATGTATCAGACAGGTACTCGGCCTCTCGGGATGCTGGCAAAAATCAACGATGGGGATTCAATCCCGCCATCGGTCGGTTGCAACCTCGCGGGTTTACCCTACAAGCCCCAAGCTAGGGTTTCTATTGTTCATTTCTTCGAGAGAGGCCGCCTCGAGAGAGTTCTGTTCGCGCGGCATCCTCCTACAATGTCTGCTACTCAGGTGATTCTTTCGTCTCTGTTAATAGTCTGGAACCATTGTGCATCCCTGGAGCTATGCGAATGATCAACATTCCATTTATTTAATTTACAGTATGCTTGCTTCCTATCCATTTCCGTTTTCTTTTTAAACAATCTTTTACCCAGTTTAAGGTTCGGATCTATAAACTAATTGTTAATATATTGAATGGTGAACAGGATTGAAGCTCGGCACGGCGATGAGAAATTACAGTGATGGAACCTCAGGGTGATCTTGTCTACGGTAAGAGCTTCACCTCTAGAGAATATTGGCGTTGAAATGAAGAGTAAATTAATACCCTTCCTTTCCTTGTCAGGTATTTGCGTGTTTCCTCATGGATGTGGTTCTTTATTTACTTCCTTGCTATGAAGCCCTCTACAGCCGATGTTATGGCATTCGTTTTTATACTATTAGAGGATTACAGTAATGAGATTTCACCTTAAGGGGTTTCGGTCTTATTTAAGGTTTACTTGTAATTTAATGAACTCCCGAGAGCTGGGCTCTCTTACTTTATGTAAGGGTTCTATTTGCCAGCCGCGGTTTTCCTGGATTTTGGTTCGGCCTTCCAGAACAATTTTAATATTAAAGGACTGTCTTTTTTTTGAATATATATATATGTGTCTTTGTCCTACACCGAGTGAAGCTCGGCTCTGAACGTATAGTTTGATTTTTCTTTAGAAAGTTCGTCCATATGAATTTTTTCTGAGCTTTCGTTCTCTGTATATAGCTATTGATCCAATTCTATAATAAAGGGTTTGATATCAGCGAGGGTTTGATTATCTCATTTGCTATATAGTCTACGCCCTTTTTAATTGACAGCATATATGTGTTCATTTATTTACATTAGACGCCCTTACGCCAAATGTACTCGTCGCATAGGAATTTCTTCCATATATTGACTATGGTTTTTCTGGGTTTGCTGTAAAAACTATATTAAGGGAACTATCCCCAATATTTCTGGTTCTATGTTCGCGGATTTTGTTGTCTCGTGCTGCTTGGTTAATTCCAGTTATGTAACCCTTGAGAGCTATATTCTTCGGGTTCTGTGATATATATTTCTTTCAATATATATATATTAAATGTCGCCCCTTTACATTGCAAATCCCGACCCGGTTACTGGAAGTTATATAAATATTTATGAATGTCGTTTGATCATAGCTTTTCACTTTGCGATGTCATTGAATAATGTACTGTATCATATTGTTACAGTGGAGGGTGTAAAATCGCGTTTACAGCGTATGATTTTAAAGAATCTTTTTTTTATTACAGTATGAGGGAGCAAATCTCACCTCGACTCATATATTTTTGCCGTTGGTTATTTGCAGCTCATTCAGTTATTTATTTCCATCTTCTTTATTGCATACAGATACAGTTACTCAACTCTTTCATTTCCTGTATATAAAGTTACTGTTTCCCACAACCCAGCGGTCTGTAGGTTATGGGAAGAATTTGGTGTGGCATTAGCCTACCGAAGTCTCCCAGACGTCCTTCTGTTCAGATTAATTATTAACTCAGGTTCATTCGATTGTACACAATTCAAGTTTTAAGTTAAATAAGGAACCTAAGTTCTATGGAACTCTAACAGACAGCACTCTGCTCTTCCAAGAAATGTATATATATATGACTTAGTTTTTATCAAACTAGGATAATAGTCTTTCTCTTCTCAACTGAATGTAATCCTTTTCCAATTAATATACTGGAACTACCACCAGAGAGTTTCAATGACAAACTACTGTTATCTGTTATTGAAGGTATATCAGTTTTCCTGCAAATAAAACAGCAGTAACAGTACATACCTACACTCTCGCCCGTGGCTTCCGGACCTTCTCCAGTCTGGAGAAGATTATTCCTTGTCGCTTGTTTTCCACCCAACCACGAGATTAATCGATGCAGACTAATCTCCCCCCAAGCTCATTTGCCAGGCCTCTGCCCTCAGCAAACTGTCACGCACTTTCTGTGCCTGTGCTATCTGGTCCTCACCAGACTTAGCACCTCCTTTCTGTTTCTGCCTCTTCTGCTATATTTCCTTTTTTTTCCCGTCTGTTCCTTAACAGCCCGGGCCTTTCCTTTCCATCTTTCTATGGAAGGATAGGAAAACAGTTAGGGTTTTGCCCCCTTCTTGGC
>APFE031520212.1:10814-67123 GCA_000404065.3 Pinus taeda
ATTAAGTGATAGTTGAGGCAAAGGTGGACTTCTTGAGTCAAGAACCATCTCAATATTTTTCCTCTACTGTAAACAAGTTGAATTAGAGTTATAGGATGTATTGCTTTTGAATAAATTATTTTTCAAGGTTTGATTATATCTGATCTTCACACATAGTGAACTTTCCTCAAAGCATAAACAACCCGGATTGATAATAAATAATTGTGTTAGTTTAGGTACATAAATTAGCTCAACAATCAACATACACAACAATTATTAGCAGTTTTTCATTGTCCATCTTTGTATATAGATTACTATTTACTGACCCCTTTGAAAAACCCTGTTGGTGGAGATATTTGTCAAGATGGTAATACCATGCACTTGGGGCCTGTTTTAGACCATAGAGAGCTTTCCTAAGTTTGCATACAAGTTTTGCATCATTTCCAAGAATGAATCCTTCTAGTTGTGTAATATAGACTTCTTCTTCTAAGTCTCCATTGAGAAAGACAGATTTTACATCTATTTGGTATACTTTGAATATTTGAAGACTAGAAAGAGAAGGAAACATTCTGATAGCTTCAAGTCTAGAAACAAATGCAAAAGTTTCTTCAAAATCTATACCTTCTTGTTGAGCATATCCTTTACAAACAAGTCTGGCCTTGTTTCTAATAACTTCTCCATTTTTGTTCAGCTTGTTTTTGAATATCCATTTAGTTCCTATGACATTTTTATCATGAGGTCTAGGAGCTAATTCTCAAGTATTATTCTTTTCAATTTGCTCAAGTTCTTCATTCATGGCGTTGACCCAACATTCATCTCTCCACGTTTCATTTACATTTTGAGGTTCAGTGGAAGATAGTAATGCTTGATAGCTTAAAGCTTTGGTAATGGTTCTTCTAATCTACACACCTGCCCCTTTTTCTCCTAATATTTGAGTTTCTGGATGATTTTTCTGAACATACCTGAACTGAGTCTTTTCTTTGATCGTTGTCTCTTCTTCTGTTGCTTCATTGGTTTCTTCTTCAGAATCAATGTGATTTGATGTGGGATAATGATGCTTATCTTCTTCATTGTCATAATCTTCGCTTTTTATCTATTTTGGATTTTTACATGCTTCATCAACCACAACATCAATACTTTCAATAATTTTCCCAAGTCTTTTATTGTAACATTTATATCCTTTACTTTGAGAAGAGTAGCCAAGAAGAATACCTTCATCTACTCTGGGTTCAAACGTACCAAGTTTTTCATTAGTCCTTTTGATGTAACATTTGCTTCCAAAAACTTTGAAGTATTTTACAATAGAAGGCTTACCATACCAAAGTTCATGTGGAGTTTGAGTGTTGTTTACCCGAACATTTTCTTGGTTGAGAATAGTCTAGAAGGTTGCAGGAGTTCCAGATTCATCTAGCATAGCACAAGCCATTCGTTGAACAGTTCTGTTCATCTGTAGTATACCCAGGGGGGATAATATGGGGTACAAAGGGAGGTACCCAAGGAAATAATGTAATAATGGAATGGGCCATAGTAATAAATAAGGTGGTTAATGGGTATCATGTAAGGGACCACAAGTAGTTAGCAATAATGTAATAAGCCCATGGTATTATATAGATGGTATTGAGGGAACCATGGTAATGACCCATGTTATTGTATGTATGAGGCCTATATAGAGGCTAGAGACTCCCAATTGAGAGATGTCAAGGTATATTGTACGAATAGGCATATGGCTTGTGGAGTGTTTTCCTTCCTTAAGGAGTGAATGTATGGTGTTGCCCTACCATAAGGTTTTGATTAATAAAGAAGCATTTCTATATTCAAATATTATTATTTATTGGGTTTATTTTTATTCTCATATATTTCTAGGTTAGATCTATAACAAGTGGTACCAGAGCACTTTTTTGGGCAAAGTGGAGAATTTTTTTATTTTTGCAAGAATTTTTTTGGGTCGGCGTGTTTGTAGATCAGATATATATGTTTTGGTGCAAAATGTGAAAAATTTAATTGTAGATCTGGGTTTTTGATGAAAAAATACTCAATTTAAAATAAAAAAATTAGTCAAATCAGAGTCTGGATGAAGGAGATCTCACTAATTTAAAATCAGTGTTGTTGCAGACATTTTTTGGGGCGGCGAGTTTGTAGAGAATATCTATACATTTGGGTGCAAAATATGCCAAATTTAAATGTAAATCTGGATTTCTTGTGAAAAAATACCGAAGTTCAAAAAAAAAATCAGTCGAATTGGAGTCTGGATGAGGGAGATATCGCTGATTTAAAATTAGTTTTTTTTTTGAATTTTTGGTGACGACGGGACAGTTGCAACGTGGATCTGAAATTCCAGTGCCTAGATCGGGATTTCTATCACATAGGAATATGCAAAATGGTCATTCCATTTCTGAAAATTGGTCATAATAAATATTCTGAGCAATATGGACTAAACTACGAACACTCTAAATTTTCGCCAAGTAAGTGATTTTTTTAGTGCCGTCTAGCAAGATGTTTTTTACAAGAAAATATAATGGCCCTACTATTGAAGAAGGCATACAGAATCGAAAGTTCACATATGGGAAACCTTGGAAGGTTTTTTTACCACTTGCTTTCCAAGATGAGGTCGCCAGATGGTGGTACTCACATGCCAACAAGCAGTTGTCCAAACTTTCAGATGAAGAATTGGAAAGAGTTCTTTTAGACAAATTGTCTCATGCTAGAAAACAGGAGAATGAGCCATGTAAGGGGTTATTTTCCACTGGTATCTCCTTATTACAGGTTCATGGATTCATTCAGAAGGAGAAGATTGTTGTGTCCATAAATCCTAGTTGCAAGCAAAATCTCATAAATGTCAATTTGGCAAAAAAATTACAAGTGCCAACAAAACACATGAAGCACACACAGGTTAATAATGAGCAGGTGCAAGTTTATAAAGATTTGAAGATTTCTATGGACAAGTATGTATTACATTATAATTTTTATGCTTCAGATATGGCTAATCAGGATGTTGTTTTGGGATACCCTTAGATGGAATCTATGGGTACTATAAATATTAATGTGCAGAAGAAATTCCTGAAGCTTTGGTATAAAAAGAAGAAAATTACATTACAAGATATTTCCATCAATAAACAGGTAGAGTCCAAGGAGGCTGAAGCAGAAGATGTTCTAGGGACTGACATATTAGATGATGAGCCATTGATGGTCAACAACCAAACACAAACATCAAACTAGGTACCAGAAAAACAGGTAGAGTCCAAGGAGGCTGAAGTAGAAAATGTTACATCAGATGAGGACTCAGTGGTTGAAGTAATATTAGAATATAAGAAACAACAACAGGCACCACAACAAGTACTAGATACCCATCAGGCTTCATTAGGTGGTGAATTAAAGAAATATACATCGTTGGTTAACACTTCAACATATCACCACCCATATCAACACGCAAGAAAACAACCAAGATAGCAACAAATTAGCCACAAGGACAACAACCCCTGCATGACAGATAGGGAGGAGTGAAGATCCACCTACTACACATCAACACAGAAGAGTTGTCAGGATCAATTTCCATCTCAAGTAAGCGAGGCACAAGCTGGATCGATGGTTCACCTTTCTCTTGGATGGTTAGATGCACGCGCATGGTACCGGTGGACTACTCTTTTGAGTAGATCTTATTATTTGTGTTCTTCCCATGTTTCGGGGACAAAACATGTTAAGGGGGATGGAATGTAGTATACCTAGGGGGGATAATATGGGGTACAAAGGGAGGTACCCAAGTGAATAATGTAATAATGGAATGGGCCATAGTAATAAATAAGGTGGTCAACCCGTATCATGTAAGGGACCACAAGTAGTTAGCAATAATGTAATAAGCCCATGGTATTAGATAGATTTTATTGAGGGAACCATGGTAATGACCCATGGTATTATATGTATGAGGCCTATATAGAGGCTAGAGACTCCCCATTGAGAGATGTCAAGGTATATTGTATGAACAGGGATATGGCTTGTGGAGTGTTCTCCTTCCTTAAGGAGTGAATGTCAGGTGTTGCCCTACCTTAAGGGATTGATTAATAAAGAAGCATTTCTATATTTAGATCTTGTTATTTATTGGGTTTATTTGTATTCTCATATATTTTTGGATTAGATCTATAATACCATCCTTTCTACCACACCATTTTGTTGAGGAGTCCTTGCGATGGAGACCTGTCTTTTTATTCCATGTTGTAAGGATGAAATATGTTGATTGGTTTGATAGTAGAATCTAAATGTCTACACAGTTAAGGATTATCCCATTCATCAGATTAAGGATTGTAAATGACAAAAATATCATTCACTTCTACACAGTTACATCCAGTTTTACTTGATTTGGGAATGTTTGTTAATGGACATTGTGATGGTCAAGGAACGAAGGTAGATCAACTAAATTCAATAATTTGAACTACGTTGGGATAATATGATCTGTAGATAATTGAACTCTCTTGGGATAATTTAATCAAAGTTAGATCAACTGAATTAAGAATATGAACTCTGTTGAATTTGAATTGAAATTTTGATCTGAAAATTATTTTTATTTCAATGTGAAGATACAACTACAACAAGTATGACTAGGATAATCTTGCACCAGTCTAAACACTTAGCAATGGCATCACTATAGCATTGGTAAAGAAAATATCTTACACAGTGACCATTTCCTTTATGAGTTTTAACCTAAAAATAAAGTAATAAAAGAATTCTAAGTTAACAAATTAGGGGAGGGATGCCAATATTCTTGTATTGATTTATTTTTAGGATAATACACAAATATTTGTGCCATTAATAGTAAATAAAACAATGGAAACAATATACCATTGGTAAAGAAACTTTCTTACACAATGACCATTGCAAATAATTAACATCAAATAATTACATCATTAATAGTAAATAAATGATCCAACTTCCCCAATTATCTAATAATTTAACATATATATAAATGCATTACAGATATGGCATTGTAGATATATGTATGAGCATAATAATTTAAGATATATATAAACTATGTTACAGATATGGCAACCTGCCTCAATCATAAAATAAAGTATCTTTAAGTTAGGCAAAAGATCAAGGAAAACATAGATCACAATGCATACCATGGTCAAACAATCAGATATTTTCATTGTATCAATGACATCAGTGATAGTAAACCTCTACTCATTAATAACATTAAGTTCTAGCAGCATTGTATCACAATGTGAAACCCTAGCTCACTAGTCCAACATCATATTCTCACTGGCCAACATCATAGACAATGTATATTGAAGGCAATATATCTCTGATCAACAAAGTGATGAAACCCTAGCATATTAGCAACAACTATGCCCTCAACTTTCACAAACCCTAACAACATATCAACAAATTCTCTCCAAATTGTTACTTAACAATTACAGTGTCAAAATGTATTTAAGAAGACTGATCCTTTCAATATTAATCCCAATGATTGCTTAAATACATAGATCATATCATGACAAGTCATGACAATCCATAAGGGCCACAACAATATACACAATTGTGTCCTATCACCATAAGGGCCACAAAAATATAATAAATTGTGTCATGTCACCATCAGGGCCACAAAATATACAAAGTTGCGTCATGTCAGTTTTTCAAGGCATATTAAACAACACTAGCACCAAAAAAACCCATAGTGCTCTTTAAACAAAAAAAACAAACCCTAACAACATATCAACAAACACTTTTCAAACTGTTACTTAACAATTACAGTTTCAACATGTAACCCTAACATCATATCAACAAACACATATCAACATGTAACCCTAAGACCATATCCATAAGGGCCACAACTATATACGAAACTGTGTCTTGTCACCATAAGGGCCACAACAATATACAAAATTGTGTCCTGTTAGTTTTTCAAGGCATCTTTAATAACACTAGCACTGAAAAAACCCACAAAAAAAACCCAAACCCTAACAACATATCAACAAATGCTCTCGAAATTGTTATATATTATATGACATATCATCTCTATGTTTACCTTTTCCATTTCCAGAGGTGATCCCCTCACCTTTAGCACCCATTCCCTAAAGAAAAACCAACCAGTTGAATGCATTTTTGTTTGTTCGAATAGACTATAGGCTAATTTACATGGAAGGTTACATGGAAGGCTTAAGGCACCACTTCTCGAGGGCTTGAACTCTACATCTTAAGAAATAGTATTTTTTATCAGTAAAAAAAGTTCTAACATTCAATCAAAATAATTAATCACTCAAAGGAGAGTTCCTATGGTTCACTACCTCTTGAGGTATGGGTTCACTACCTATTAGCCAGTTGCTATGACTGTGGAAGTATGAAATAAGGATCTGTATATTTCCTAAATATTTTCAGTCAAAAATATATACAATTCCATTTTATGAGAAAAACTTCTTATTTTCAGTGGAATATCTGTATAACTTCATTTTATGAGAAAAACTTCCATAGATTTCCTAAATAAAGGATCCATGCCAATTTGAAAGGCCCTGTATGAAACAAGGATCTATAAAATTCCAGTTAATGAAACAAGGATATGCACAATTCTATTTTATGAAAGGCTCACTACCTATTTTCTAAGGATTCAATTTTCTTACCTCAAGGAAAGAAAGGAAACAATTGGCCCTTCAAGCCTAGCTTATTTCAAGTTACAATCAGTGTTATTCAATCAATTGACTGGTAACAAGAAGGATAAATTTTCCAGCTAAGAGAGCCCTATGGTTAGTGAGTTTTAAGCCCCCATGGGTCACAAATAGTTATAATTCCTTGATAGAGTTGGTTCCCAATGTTGGAAGTAACCAAAATATGTGCTAATATGATAGTCCAATTGTAGTCAAATATATAAATAGCTTAGAAAAGATTTGAACACCAGACCTTAATAGTATTTTAACTTAACTAGTTTCAAATTCAAATTCCTAATGTATATTTTTGCTACATACACACTTACTCATAGATTTTTCAAGGCATCTTTAACAACACTGGCACCAAAAAAACCTTCAAATATTTAAAAACACTGTCACCAAAAAAACCCATAATTATCTTTAAATAAAAATACCCAAACCCTAACAGCATATCAATAAACGATCTCGAAATTGTTAATTAATAAATAGAGTGTCAACATGTAACCCTAAAAACATATCAACATGTAACCCTAACAACATATCCATAAGGGCCACAATAATGTACACAAAATTACACAAAACCCAAAACCCACATAGCTGAACGTGTTTAAAAACACAGGCAGATAAAATGAACAAAAGAAAAATAATCCATTTGACTAGATGTGTTTAAAAACACAATATATAGGCTAGTAGGACAATTTACTACCTTCCAGTCAATGTCTCATGGACTTCCTCCATACCAACATGCCACAGGAACCCCAGAAAACCGTAGCTCCAATTTTATATTGCATAATGACCTGTAAGACAGGAATCACACATTGTCGTGGGGTTATACATCCCTAAACCTATAGAAAACAAGAGGAATTCAACCAAAAATCTCATTAAATTACGAATATACCTAAAAAAACCCTTCAAAGCACGAAATGACCATATCCAACACCGAGTTGAGCTAAATACACCATAGGGATGAATGTAGATGAATACCCAACTCAATACGCCAGACAAGGTGTTAGAGCCTAGATCGACCTAAGGCTGAAGGGAGCCAATATTAGGATAACCAAAAACCACGCTTAACCTGGTAGCTAGCCCTACCAGGTCGGGAGAGGGATCTCTCCTTGTCAATCTCAGTTGAGATGACTGATTTGAATATAGATTTTAGGATAGGTATAGTAGCTCTAGGGTTTTTGGTTGATTTTGATGGTTGGTTGCTGGATCAATTGGAGCAGGAAGCTTGGGTCCAGGAAATGAAGTCAGGAATGCAGGGTGTTCTGTAGGGCGAGGTATGTAGGTGTTTTAGCACTTGGAATTAAGTGAGGTGGTAGGTCTAAGACTGGTGAGGAGTTGAGGAGGGCATGCAGAGACCATGAATCCTCTTCAAATAGTTGAAAACATGAAAAACTAAATGTATTCCCAAGGTAGAGCACTGTTATCAATGTATTCTACCGATATTTCTTGATTCATTTAGTTAAGAAGAATGAAATAGATGCTGGATCATATAACACGTGAGAATAACAAATGACAGAAGGAGAAACAATGCCAAGACACATTACCACAAGAATCCCACAAAAATAGTTGCAAAACCTGGTTTATTTCCTTGCCAAACTGATGTAGTGATGTACAATGAAGCTCGAAGCATCCACAAGAGTCCAACCTTTACAAATGACTAAGAAAGTACATAATATAGGCACCAAAACACCTGTGCTAGCCATCAGGGGTCGAATCCATAAGAAGAGGAGTGGTTTCAACCATATCTAAACTAAGAACAAGAATATAGGTAGTGGAACAACTTGCCTCTAAAACCATGGAAACTGATTCATTCAACTCCAAACCACCTCAAAATGATGAATCTAACCTCAAAAGTCATTTTGCAATTACATTTACATACCATAACATCATTTAAATTCATAGATTCATCCAAAAGGAGAGAAAAATTCAAAATATAGAAAAACTAGGCGAAATTTTGATTTTTGAGCAAAACTAGCAAAATTCATCCTATGCGTAGCACCCCTGATCCTATACGGAACGATTTTTCCAAGCTAGTTTTGGGGGCCTTCCTCTTAACCAAATTGAGCCCAAGATGGTTTTTTGGAAAGTTCTAGCTGTCTAGTTTTTGCAACATCTTGAATTTCTGAATTTGGATGTCATTTTCCCCCTCAAAAATGGAATCTCCCAAGATTGCTTCCTGTGTTTCAAAAAAGTGGCAGAGAGGTTATTTTTTGATGGTTTTTTGGCCTTTAGGTGACCAAGATCTGCTCCAAATTTGATGAAACTTTCTAGGTTTTCTTATTTTTTATGCTGATTCCAAAAATGCAAACCATTCTCCCAAAAAGTTCTCCAGTCAAAAGCACAACGCCACCTATTGGGATTTCTTGTGTTTCAAAATTCAAAATTTGAAAATTGCAAAATTTTATCAAAATTGGCACAAGGCACCCTCAATCACTGCTTTGATGAGCTAATGAGGCATCAGCTAGGATTTCCAATTTGTTTTGCTCCTTTTTGCTTCTCAAAGCCTTCCTTAGTCTTTCCTTAAGCTTCCTTATCCTTATATTACATATCTTGTTCTAGGTCATATAGTGGTAGGCCATGTGATGAAGAATTTTCTTTTCTTTATTGGCCTTCTCAAGCAGCTTCTCAAGGTAAATGTTCACCCTCTCTAACCAAGTTTCTCATTCATTCTCAATTTCTTGCTCAATGGAGGTCATACTGACCTTTTCCTTCTTTGCCTCTTGCCTCTCTTCTTTAATCATTTGCAATTCCATGATAACTTGCTTGTCAATTAATTGCTTGTTTTCCTACTCAAGGTAATTGATGATCCACTTTGCTCTTTCCAAATTGACTGACAAGGCTCGAATGTCATTCTCTTGCTCCTTGATGATCATGTCTTTAGTTATCTTTGTACTTTCCACATCAATGAAATCAATTCCCTGTGTCTCCTCATGATCAACTAGGTCAAAGTCCCTCTCTTGCTCATCACTAGGATCATCCTCTTGCATCTTTCTCTTTCCTTTATCTCTGCCCTTCTATTGCTGCCCAACCCTGTTTAGCTGGAGAAGAAGGAAAATCCCCTTCCACTCTTGGTGGAGATAGCATTTCCCTGTGGTCTGTAGATGAAGGCGAGACTACTCACCTGGCAGCTGCAAAAAGCCTCCTAGTGCCTCTCTCATAGGTGACAAACACTGTCAGTCCAAAAGTTTCAGCTTCTTTGACTTGTTCATGTCCTGAAGGTTCACCTTCCTCCTAATGAACTGATGAAAATATTTGAGGGCCTTTGAACACCTCATGGGAAATAAAGGTTTCCCATGGTATATTCAGTAGATTCAACTGATGTAAGACAATGATCTTGATTACAGAGAAGTGGTATATGCTATTCAGTTGTTGGGGATATGGCTTTTTCTTCACATAGTGTGCCATCTTTTCAATATTCTGGAACATGAAGTAAGGAATATCCATCATTCTCACTCTAGTAAAATGCATCAATAATCTAATGTGGTAGGCATACAACTATGAAAACCTACCTTCACAAGTAAAATATTTAATGATGATCTTCATGAGCGGGGAAACCTGTCCTCCAAGAATTTGAAGGGAAAAACTCTTTTCAGTTTGCCAAGGTATGTAGCCTTGATGTAAGGCTCATAGAATTCCCTGTCAATGTACTATCCTTTGTTCCATTTTTCACCTATATTTGGAATGCCTGTAGCCTTTGAAATAATAGTAGGTGACAGAGTGAAGGTTATTCCAGCAAGTTTTACTTCATTATTGTCCAAGTGTGTCACAAATATCCTCACTAATTCATAATGGAATTTGACCCTCTCCACCATTTCACAGAAACCATAACAAGACTGATGTTTGAAACATGAGATGGCAAGTGGACAAGCAAGTAATTCTCTCAGATTAATGGGCTCCTCCCTGGTTATCTTTCCCCCTTTGTGAGGTCTCTTCTGCTGCAAATTTATTTCCCTAGAGCTATCACTAAGGGTATCTTCCCCAGTTTCATAATCACTATCCATGGGTTTTAATGATTGGAAATGCTGGTGAGGAATGAAGGAGTAGTGTAGGTGAGTGATGAGTATGAAAAGATTTCAAAAAGAAGGAAACTGAGTGAGGTGAAATAGGGATATGAATGGGATTAAGGGAGTGAAGGGTTTGTGGAATTAGGGAATAAGGGGAGTGAATATGGTTTGTATATAGGATATAGGGTTTCAGGGATTGTGCATGTAAGTAGGGTTTGGGAGTATTATGTGTGGGAATGGGAAAACATGAAGGGAATAATCTTTAGGGAAAATTGTGTAGCAGTTAGGTTTTTTAGGGAACAACAACAAAGTAAGGAATAACAAAAAATAAACAGTGGAAAGTGGAAATGTTTAATGACATCTAGGGTTTATTTTTTAAGAGACAAGCTCTCCACAAACTAAGTACAAGAATTCTTTTTGAGCAAGAGTGGCAATAATACTTACTTGTAAGGGGATGAGCTTGGAATATTTAAGGAGGTTTGAGGCGATTTTGAGTGTTTAGCAGTGTTCAATAGGTGCACAGCGCCTTGCAACAGGTGCGTAGCGCCAGTGTTCTTTTACACTGGCAGGAGCTCCTAGGTGTGTAGCGCCAATCCAATGCGTATTGCCAGGTAATAGGTGTGCAGCGCCTGCAATTTTCTTCAACAACACCAAGACTTACTACCTTTTGCCCAATGACAACTAAAAATCACTCTTTGGGCTCTCTTTAGCAATCTAAACTTCAATAATGAGGCGGCAAGAGATATGGATGACCTTTTATAGATTTTCAACCCTTTGATTTTTCATTTATCAAAACCCTCTTTCCTGAAATACTTTTTTTTTGCTGATATTTGACTTTTGGATTTTGATAGGTGGACTGATGCTAATCTCTTTGACATTTTGCAGTGGCAGGAGTTGACCAGGTCAGCAGGTGACCAAGAGAAACATATGAATATTTATTACGTATAAAAACCATTAAATTACATTAAATTACATGGAAATCAAATAATACAATACAAATGCTCTGTTTTACTTCAAAACAAATTTTGAGGCTAAAGAGATTTATTAAGCTTACAAAGAAGGAAATTATGATCTTTTGAATTTTTTTTAAAATTTTGCTAACCTCCTCATGTGTCTGCTGACATTTATTATTCATTTGAATGACCATGGCAAAAAACCCTAAGACATAGTGAAACTAAACCCTAAGACTGATTTTTATAAATGAAATGAACTGAAATGACCATGAATGACTGAAAATATATGTGAAATAAGGTCAGCAAGTATATAGCATGAGAGACAAATGAAATGAAACCCTACCATCAGTTGATCCATGACCTAATGGAGTGCAATTCATCAGAATGGGACACCTAATATGAAATGCAAAAGAGCAATTTGATCATTGATGACCATGTGAAAGCACTGACATTAACATTGGCTCCAATGGGGAGGGTAGCTCCTTTGAGGTGCCAAGAACCATAGATGTCTGGAAAAGTAGACTAGTGCCTCTTACATTGGGCAATACGGTCAATACACTTCGAAAACTGAAATTGATACTATAAAATAGACTCAAGACTCAAACTGACACAAAATTCAAACTGATACAAAACACTCAACTTTATAGCCTTTACCTAGGGCCCCATGCTGAAATGAATTGTATCTTTTGAACAGTTGCAGTGAAAAGAAAATGGTATATACAATGATTCACTTCATGACTTTAGAAATCACCTTAGAAGAAGTAGCGCTTCAGGAGCCTACCATTGACTAGTCCTCCTGAACAATCTTGACCATGCATCTCTTTGACCAAAAATGCATTTTTCCCTCTGTATACAACAATCTTATAGGGTCCCTTCCACAAGTTTTCAAACTTGCCATGCTTGCCTTTATCTTCATTCCTCGCATCCCACCGTAACACCACATCATCAAGCTAGAATTTATCTGCTTTAGTTTTCCAATCATAGATCTTTTTGATCTTCTCTTGCAATCTGAAAGTATTTTGGAAGACTTCCTCCCTTGTCTACTGTAAATGTATCATCTGATTGATTCTTCGCTGAAAATCATCTTCCTCACTACCATCTTCCTGTAAAAGTTTCACAACTAGGATTACCAAGGATGTCTGAAAGACTATATCAATACCATATACAATTTCAAATGGAGACATACCTATAGACTTCTTTTGGCTCACTCTGTCAGCGCAAAAAGCATTAACTAACTTCTTATGCCAACCTTTCTTATTAGTTTCCAGCAGCTTCTTTATGATATTCACCAATGATTTATTAGATGATTTGGCCAGACCATTACCTTGCGGGTAATATGCTATGGAGTGACCCAAGGTAATCTTATACTTGCTGCAAAAATCAATCATGTTCTTGGATTTGGATGCAGCTACATTATCTGTTATGATTTTACTAGGACAACCAAAACGAGATAAAATATTTGATTCCAAAAATTGAATGATTACCGTGTCTGTTTCCTGTCTGGTCAAGATTGCTTCAATCCACTTGGTAAAATAATACATTGTTTTTAGGATCCACTTGTTCTAAGGCGAGGATGTTGGATGAATCTCACCAATAAAATTGAGTCCCCACCGCAGAAAAGGTGCGCTGACTTCAACCGATTTCAAAGGAAGAGGCAGCACCTTTCTTTTCCCTTGAAAGACCTAACACTCATGACAACTCATCACTATTTTATAGACATCTGAAAATAAGGTGGGCCAGTAATATACCGCTCTCAAAAAAATTTTTGACGTTGTCTTCCAAAACAAGTGACCGCCATAGTCACCCTTGTGAAAGTCACTCATTACCTGCTGGGCTTCCTCTTCAATTAAACAACTTAGCAAAACACCACCTGGGTCCTTCCAATAAAGGGCATTATTCAAAATGCAGAATTTAGCAGCTTTTAGTTTAAAAGTTCTACCTTTATTCTTTGACATTTCTGGAGGCAAAGAAAGGTGCTGAAGTACATTAACAATATCTGAATACCACGGTGACTGAATGAAAATTTTAGACACTTGAATCAGGGAGTTGTCCTCTTCATCTTTAGACATGGTAGCAATAAGATTGATATATAATGCATGAAAATTTGATTCCGCCATCAACCTCACCAGGCTTTGTCCTTTGATCAACTTTGTAGGTTTGATCTCCAAATCATATTCTAACATTGTTGCAATCCATTTTCCCCATCTTCCTTCTGGATCAGTTTGTATTAGCACATCCTTAACTATTGCATTGGGAACATATGCTAGGATGTGAGAGTGCAGAATATAAACTCAGAAGTCCTTCAAGGCTTTGACAAGAGCAAGAGACTGCTTCTCAATTATGTTGTACTTCAAGGCTACATCCCTAAATTATAGTTCTCCTGAAGAATGCAATGGGCTTTTCTACTTGATCTCTCTTTTGCATTAAAAATGTTACAATGGTAAGCTCAGATGCAAAAGAGAATAAAATGAAATCTTGTGTATAATTGGGACTAATCAAAACCAGAGTTGAAGATAAGCCATACTTTACCAAATTAAATGATTTCATTGCTTCTTCCATCCATTTCGCCATGCTATCCTTCTTCAACATATTAGTAATTTCTCTCAAATGCTCAGCAAGATTAGGTACAAATATTCATAAGAAATTCATCTTACCATTGAATGCTTGTATTTCCTTCTTGTTTTGGTGAAAATTTATCAGCTGAATTGCTTCTACTCTTGATGGATCAATGTGAATGCCTTCCTTCGAGATAATATGGTCAAGCAGCTTCCCTTCATCCATAGCAAAGAGACTTTTCTTCAGATTAAGCGATATTCCAAATTTCCTACATTGCTAAAACACAATCTGCAATTGGTGAAGGTGCTCATCATCTGAATTTGAAAACACTCTCAAATCATCCAAATATACAACCAAAAATACATCCTTTTCATTGGCAAAAGCAATGTACATTGCGCGCTAAAATGTGGCTCCAGCATTTTTCAAACCAAATGGCATTTTAGCATAATGGAATGTTCCCCAAGGGGTGGTGAATGCAGTTTTTCACGGTCATCTTCATGCACCAAAATCGGATTATATCTGGAATATCCATCAAGCAGCGACATACACGATGCTCCAACTGCTCTCTGTAGGATGTGATCCGTCTTTGGCAGTGGGTAATTGTCCTCAATGACAATTTATTTAAATTTCTGAAATCGATGCACAATCTGATCTCCCCGGTCTTCTTCCTCATAGGAACAAGGTTCGAAATCCAATCAGAAAATCTGATTGGGACAATTATACCAGCCTTGTACAATCGATTTACCTCTTTTTCAATTGAAGGCAACAACTTGGGATTAATCCTTCTCAGCTTTTGACGGAATGGCTTCTGATTTGGCTTGATGGAAATTGTGTGCTAAATTATGTCTTTATTATACACCTTTAAATATGAATAATCCCAAGCAAACACATCAGCAAATTCATACCTCTAGAGATAATGTCTTTGACAGCTTCACAAATTTAGGCTTCTTAGCTGTTCCAAGATTCACATCTTCAACACCCTTGTCTGTTGGCACCAAGCTTGGCTTCCTAGCCACATCATCTTGATCAAAGAGTTCCTCTAAAGGAATAAGATCTTTAGGAATGACATTGTCCTTCAGCGACAATATTTCTGTCTGATTCACTTCTATTTCTGGTTCATCATCATCATGATCACAATCTATGGAAGCATCCTTGTAGTTTCCTTCATTTTGCAAGAAATTATTAATCTCCTTGTCATCCCAAAACACTTGCCAATACCTTAGATTATCAGGAACAGCTGGGCGGTGCTTGACATGGATCTCAAACTTGTTATTAGAATTCATCGGGATCTTAAAATTACTAGCAGCAGTAGCTAGTGAATCTGCAATTACATTTTGTGCACGTGGTACACATGTCAAGGTATAATCTGGAAACATCCTTAGGATATATAAAACTACATTATGGTAGGCCTTCATCTGTGGATGTTTGTCTTGATATTCACCCTTAACTTGTTTGATTATCAACTCCGAATCTCCGTAGACTGATATCATTTTTGCTTTCAGCCTTTTGAGAATTTTCAAACCTGCAATCAACGCTTCATATTTGGCTTCATTCTTAGAACAATCAAAGGCCAATTTATACGAACAAATTCTAATATTACTAGGGACTTTATTAGGCTAGAAAACAGGGTTTCAGATCCAAATCCTAATGTCGGCACCATCCTTACCCACAACTCTGTCAAAATCCATGCTCCATAGGCCTGCTTCTTCATCTAAGTGCTGAAATTCTATTTCGTCTTCTTTCTTACCTTGACTAATATCTTCAATTTGATGTTGTTCATTACCTTTCTACTGCTGCCAGAATGTGGACTGCTCAGAGGTACTTGCAAGTTTTTGTCTTTCTTGATCAAGGATTACTTTGAAATTTTCTGAAATCTCTGGCACATTTTCTACTTCAACTAATTGACTATCAATATCATTCAAACCACTATCTGAATATAATACAAACGATTCTAAATTTGTATGTACAACATTAATTGGATGATTGAGTGGTTTCTCCTTACTTGTGATCATGTACTTCATTTTCTTCTCCCTATATAATTTTCTCAATTGACCAAACACGGGAATGGTAGCATAGGAGAAATCTAGTTGTAAAGTCCCTTTAAGCTTTGCACCCCATGATCTAGACAAAATCAAACCAAACCGTGGTGGAATGTCCGCAACAACCACATCCATGAGAACATTCTTGGTCGGGATTTGATCTAGAGACACCACCAATTCTTTGATAAGACCAATACATCAGACTCTATCGGAATCAAAAAAATAGAGGTCATGATATTTACAAGTAATGTCAAGGCCCAATTTCTCCATAATAGCTTTTGGTATTAGATTATGGGAGGCTCCAGAATCAAACATGGCATTATGGAGGACATACTTAGGCAATCCAAGGCTTCTATAAAATGGAGGCATTTCACTGTCCTCAGACTGACCTTCTAAAGATGGGCCAAAGATGAGCTCTGGCTGATCATCTTCTACATTAACCATATCCGATAAAGGATATATGTTCAAAATTTTGGGCACTTGGTTTTTATAACTGTTGTTCTTCATCAATTTAGTCAAAGGAATCGAAACCTTTAATTTAGCAATCTCATTTTCTAAACTAAAAGCTAAAATTCTATCTACCTCTTTGACTGAAGAGTCCTTCTTTTCGACCTTTTCCTTTGCTGCACTTTGCTGATTGGTCTTCTCATTTGAAAATGGTCCTTTGCTGGAAGTTGGGTCAATAGGCTCCTTTCGTTTCTTCTGAATATTTGAGGAGACATTCTTGGGTTGTGCCTCTTTTCTCTTTTGGACTGGGATGACTGGTACATCTCTAGTTCTCAATGAGTATTGTTTCTGTTGCAGTATCAATGCATTCATATATCCCCTCTGATAATCATCTGATTCATCCTCTAAAACTCCTTCCTTTTCTATTATGAAATATTCATTTGTTTGAACATTTGAAACCTCTGAATATTCTTCATCTTCCGTGAGAAAAATGGGCAAACGATCAGCAATAAAGAAATTATTTTCCTCCACCACTAGATCATCATCATCCTCACTTTCCATTCCGTGTACATAATTTTGTTGCAAAGGTGTTTTGAGTTGCTGCTGTGAAGACTAATCTTGTGCTTTTTGCTCCCATTGTTTGATCCTTAACTGAGGTTGTTGTTGTCCTCTGAAGTTTGGATTTCTGATTGTGTTGTGAGGCTTATCCACAATTGTCAACCGATCAAACATCTTCTCAATTTTCTGAAGTATATGATCTGCCTTAACATCGGAAGAATATGCTTCTTCCTTTATAGTCACCTTCTTTTCAGTCTTCATCCTTGCTCTCTTGGCCAACAAATTTGCCTCTACACTTACTGCTTTCTTCTGCATATCCTCAAGTGTGGTAGGATCTCTTTCTCGCAACTGATATGCCATATCAGCATCGAAGCCATCAGGAAATTTGATCAATCCTAACCCCATTTGTGGCTTAATGTTTGTTGGAATAGCATTATAAATTGTATTGAACCTTACACAATAATATTGGACATTTTCACCTACGTTCCTTTTTATATTTTCATACTCAGAAAGAATTTGGAGTGGATTTTTCTTTACCTCCCATCAGTCTAGGAATTGTCTATGTAGAATTGGCAAAGTATTGATGGATCCTGCTGGTAATGCTCTGAACCACTTTCGAACCTCACCTCCAAAACTTTGCACGAATAATCTCATGGTCACAGTTTCTTCATCTACCTCATGGAGATCATAGAAGTCATTCATCCTGTCAACATGCTACTGTGCTATAATACCTTGAGTGGAATCGAACAATGGTATCTTACTTTGATAATCAGCAGGCATAGCATCCAAATTCTGAGGCAGTACGAGAGGTGCATATCTGGCAGCCATGACTCGACGCGGATTTGAAACTGGCGATGAAGTAACTGAGGGATTTGTGACAAGAGGAGGAGTTGATGTAGCGGAAGTGATGGGTGTTTGAGGGGTAATTATAGGCTGTTGAGGGATTGAAGGTATGAATGGGGGCATCATATGATTCTCTGAAATATGAGGAAATGATAATGAGGCAAAAGATGTTGAAGCTGAATCAGAGAGTTCAGGAATTTGATTAATAGTGATAGATGACTGAGGAGAATTTTGAAGATTACAATTACTTATCAATTTGGCCTTTTCAATTTCAAGCTCCTTGATGAATTTGGGGTCTGCAACTATGTCTAGTAATTCATTGTCCGATGTGGTTCTAAACAAGGATAGACAAACGTGTTCATCAAAAGGAATATCTTCAAGGAACAACCACTTCACAGGGCATGAATGAGATCTAAAAACTAGTCTAGGACTTGATAAACTCTCTTGTCTGAGGATCCTGGGAATGAGATTAGGATTTTCAAATACGAGAGGAGGATCGGGATCGGAATTGGACTTGGTGTATCTTCTTGAAGCCAATGTGTTCATAAATTCTCAAGATTTTGATATTGCTTGACAACTTTCCAATTTTCATCCTACTGAATTCTAAACTTATCATCTGAAAGTTCAGAACTTCTCAATTGCATTGGGGTGATTTATGTTTTGATTCCCCAGTGGAGTCACCACTATGTTAGAGCCTAGATCGACCTCAGGCTGAAGGGAGGCAATCCTAGGATAACTACAAACCACGCTTAACCTGGTAGCTAGCCCTACCAGGTCGGGAGAGGTCTCTCTCCTTGTCAATATCATTTGAGATGACTGATTTGAATATATATTTTAGGCTAGGTATAGTAGCTCTAGGGTTTTTGGTTGATTTTGATGGTTGGTTGGTGGATCAAATGGAGCAGGTAGCTTGGGTCCAGGAAATGAAGTTAGGAATGCAGGGTGTTCTGTAGGGCGAGGTAGGTAGGTGTTTTAGCACTTGGAATTAAGTGAGGTGGTAGGTCTAAGACTGGTGAGGATTTGAGGAGGGAATGTGGAGAACATGAATTCTCTTCAAAGAACTGAAAACATCAAAAACTAAATGTATTCCCAAGGTAGAGCACTGTTATCAATGTATTCTACCTATATATCTTGATTCATTTAGTTAAGAAGAATGAAATAGATGCTGGAACATATAACACATGAGAATAAAAAATGACAGAAGGAGAAACAATGCCAAGACACATTACCACAAGAATCCCACAAAAATAGCTGCAAAACCGGGTTTATTTCCTTGCCAAACTGTTGTAGTGATGTACAATGAAGCTCAAAGCATCCACAAGAATCCAACCTTTACAAATGACAAAGAAAGTACATAATATAGGCAACAAACCACCTGTGCTAGTCATCAGGGGTTGAATCCATAAGAAGAGGAGTGGTTTCAACCATATAGAAACTAAGAATAGGAATATAGTCAATGGAACAACTTGCCTCTAAAACCATGGAAACTGATTCATTCAACTGCAAACCACCTCAAAATGATGAATCTACCCTCAAGAGTCATTTTTCAATTACATTTACATACCATAACATCATTTACATTCATAGATTCATCCAAAAGGATAGAAAAATTCAAATCGTAGAAAACTAGGTGAAATCTTGATTTTTGAGCAAAACTAGCAAAATTCATCCTATGCGTAGCACCCCTGATCCTATGCGCAACACTTTTTCCAAGCCCGTTTTGGGGGCCTTAAATTTAACAAAGTTGAGCCCAAGATGGCTTGTTGGAAAGGTCTACCTGTCTAGTTTCTAGAACATCCTTAATTTCGGAATTTTGATGTCATTTCCCCCCTCAAAAATGGAATCTCCCAAGACTGCTTCCTGTGTGTCAAGAAAGTGGCCAAGACGTCATTTTTTGATCGATTTTTTGCCTTTAGGTGACCAAGATCTGCTCCAAATTTGATGAAACTTTCTAGGTTTGCTTATTTTTTTATGTTGATTCCAAAAATGCAAACCATTCTCCCAAAAAGTGTTCCAATAAAAAGCGTAGTGCCACCTATTGGGATTTCTTGTGTTTCAAAATTCAAAATTTTAAAATTGCCAAATTTTATTAAAATACTCCCAAAATTGGCACAAGGCACCATCAAGCACTACCTTGATGAGCTAATGAGGCATCAACTAGGATTTCCAATTTCTTTTGCTCATTTTTTCTTCTCAAAGCCTTCCTCAGTCTTACCTTAAGCTTCCTTATCCTTATATTACATATCTTATTCCGAGTCATATAGTGGTAGGCCATGTGACGAAGCATTTTCTTTTCTTTATTGGCCTTCTCAAGCAACTTCTCAAGGTGAATGTTCACCCTCTCTAATCAATTTTCTCAGTCATTCTCAATTTCTTGCTCAATGGAGGTCATCTTGACCTTTGCCTGTCAGTTAATTGCTTGTTTTCCTACTCAAAGTAATTGATGATCCACTTTTCTCTTTCCAAATTGACTGACAAGGCTCGAATGTCATGTTCTTTCTCTTTGATGATCATGTCTTTAGTTATCTTTGTACTTTCCACATCAATGACATCAATTCCCTGTGTCTCCTCATGATCAACTAGGTCAAAGTCCCTCTCTTGCTCATCACTAGGATCATCCTCTTGCATCTTTTCTTTCCTTTATCTCTACCCTTCTGTTGCTGCCCAACCTGTACCTATTTAGCTGGAGAAGAAGGAAAAGCCCCTTTCTCTCTTGGTGGAGATAGCATTTGCCCGTGGTTTGTAGATGAAGGCAAGACCCCTTCCAATCCTTGTGGAGATAATACTCGCTTGGCAGCTGCAAAAATCCTCCTAGTGCCTATCTCATAAGTGACAAACATTGGCACTCCAAACGTTTTAGCTTCTTTGACTTGTTCATGTCCTGAAGGTTCAACTTCCTCCTGATGAATTGATGAAAATATTTGAGGGCCTTTGAACACCTCATGGGAAATAAAGGTTTCCCATGGTATATTCAGTAGACTCAACTAATGTAAGACAATGATCTTGATTACAGAGAAGTGGTAGATGCTATTCAGTTGTTGGGGATATGGATTTTTCTTCACATAGTGTTCCATCTTTTCAATATTCTGAAACATGAAGTAATGAATATCCATCATTCTCACTCTAGTAAAATGCATCAATAATCTAATGTGGTAGGCATACAACCATGAAAGCCTACCTTCACAAGTAAAATATTTAATGATGATCTTCATGAGTGGGCAAACCTGTCCTCCAAGAATTTGAAGGGAAACACTCTTTTCAGTTTGCCAAGGTATGTAGGCTTGATGTAAGGCTCATAGAATTCCCTGTCAATGTACTATCCTTTGTTCCATTTTTCACCTATATTTGGAATGCTTGTAGCCTCTGAAATAATAGCAGGTGATAGAGTGAAGGTAATTCCAGCAAGTTTTACTTCATTATTGTCTAGGTGTGTCACAAATAGCCTTGCTAATTCATGATGTAATTTGACCATCTCCACCAGTTCATAGAAACCATAACAAGGCTGATGTTTGAAACATGAGATGGCAAGTGGACAAGCAAGTAATTCACACAGACTAATGGGCTCGTCCCTGGATATCTTTCCCCCTTTGTGAGGTCTCTTCTGTTTCAAATTTATTTCCCTAAAGCTGTCACTGAGGGTCTCTTCCCCAGTTCCATAATCACTATCCATTGGTTTTAATGACTGTAAATGTTGGTGCGGAATGAAGGAGTAGTGTAGGTGAGTGATGAGTATGAAGAGATTTTGGAAAGAAGGAAAATGAGTGAGGTGAAATACGGATATGAATGGGATTAAGGGAGTGAAGGGTTTGAGGAATTAGGGAATAAGGGGAGTGAATATGGTTTATATATAGGATATAAGGTTTCAGGGATTGTGTATGTAAGTAGGGTTTGGGAGTATTATGTGTGGGAATGGGAAAACATGAAGGGAATAATCTTTAGGGAAACTTGTGTAGGGGTTAGGTTTTTTAGGGAACAGCAACAAAGTAAGGAATAACAACAAATAAATAGTGGACTATGGAAATGTTTAATGACAACTAGGGTTTATTTTTTAAGACACAAGCTCTCCACAAACTAAGTACAAGAATTCTTTTTGAGAAAGAGTGGCAATAATACTTACTTGTAAGGGGATGAGCTTTGAATATTTAAGGAGGTTTGAGGCGATTTTGAGCGTTTAACAGTGTTATGGGAGTGTTCAATAGATGAGCAATGCCAAACCAATGCGCAACACCAATGTCATTTTACACTGGCAGGAGCTCCCACGTGCGCAGCGCCAATCCAATGCATAGTGCCAGGTGATAGGTGTGCAGCGCCTGCAATTTCTTCAAAAACACCAAGACATACTTCCTTTTGCCCAATGACAACTAAAAATAACTTTTTGGGGGCTCTTTAGCAATCTAAACTTCAACAATGAGGTGGCAAGAGATATGGACGACGTTTTATAGCTTTTCAAACCTTTGATTTTTCATTTATGAAAACCCACTTTCTAATGTTTATTTTCTTTCTTGACATACTCTGTTTTTGCTGATATTTGACTTTTGGCTTTTAATAGGTGGACTAATGCTGATCTCTTTGACTTTTTGTCGTGGCAGGAGTTGACCCGATCAACAGGTGACCAAGAGTAGCATATGAATATTTATTACATATAAAAACCATAAAATTACATAAAATTACATGGAAATGAAATAATATAATACAAATCCTCTGTTTTACCTCAAAAAGAGCTTTATTAAGCTTACAAAGAAAGAAATTATGATCTTTTGAATTTTTTTATTTTTATTTTGTTAACCTCCTCATGTGTCTACTGACATTTATTATTCATTTGAATGACCAAGGTGAAAAACCCTAAGACCTAGTGAAACTAAACCCTAAGACTAGTTTTTATAAATGAAATGAACTGAAATGACCATTAATCACTGAAAATATATGTGGAATAAGGTCAACAGGTATATAACATGAGAGAGAAATGAAATGAAACCCTACCATCAGTTGATCCATGACCTAAAGGAGTGCAACTCATCAAAATGGGACACCTAATATGAAATTCAAAAGAGAAATTTGATCATTGATGGTAGTGTGAAAGCACTGACACTAACACAAGGAAGAAAAACTAGCCCAATAAAACAGAAAAAATAGATGATAACAATCGAACAACCTCTCAAAAAAGCATCAAAACTACCCCATAACTCACTATCCACAATGCCAAGGATAATTATGGATGTTGATGAGCACCAGTATTGTAGCAAGAATGTTGCAACTCCTAGGGCTACTAGCTTTACTTTATCAACACAGGGTTTGTACAAACTTGGAGGTGGCAATGTTGTATATACAAGTGAAAGCGATGGTTCTACCCTTTTGTCACTATTCATCTGGTGAGAGACCACTAGGGTTTACCAAGCCAGACTTCTATGGATTCATAAGAAGCTTGATTATTGATGAGGGAAAGGGAAATCTACTCTAAGAGAAAGTTTGTCTACTGCAATAAGGAAAAAGACTGAAATCCAATGCTAAAATCACACCATTTTCTAACTCACTGCTAAGAGACTATGCTTAAGAAAGAATGCTAAGTTAACATTTATGAAATTATACTATCCTAAGAATGTAAGTTCAAAACATCAAACATTACTATTGTGCATGTAAATGACTAAAATAAATATGCTTTTCTTTTTATCCCTTTTTATGGAAGAGTGTGAAAAACAATCTCTTTTGGTGATGTGGCAGGTGGCTTAGGAATGCTGGTGGATGGTTGGAAGGTTTGAGAGACCCTTAGGTGAACTTGTCTAGCTTCCTAGAGGCTTTCCCCTCAATTCAGTCTCAAAACAAGCCACTACAGGAAAACCTATAGGATTCCCTGTATTCCTACAGGATACAGCTGAGAGAAAAATGATGGGTGTTGAAGGTGATGTAAGGCTTAGGGAAGGTGGTTGGTGGATGGAACAAAGCAAGAAAATTCCTAGGGTCACTCAAAACCAAGGTTGGGAGATGGTTGGATTTGCTCAATCATGCTTGGAGAAGTTTCCTTGTAAAATGATGAAATTGGTGAGGGTCTTAGTGAAAGAAAGGAATGATCATGGATGGATGAAGCTTGAAGGAGGTTGCTAGCTATGAGATATCTCTTTACTTTTGAAAAACCTGCACTGCATCAAACATTGTTATTTGCCCAAAAATCATGCAAACAAGGAGAATTTCAATAAGCTAGGAAAACAAAGTTTAATGAGCTAGTTGTCTACTCCATGCATAAGGAAAATTTGCAGAATAATATGGGATCATTGATGATATCTACTATAAGGCTGAAGATGGAAGAAATGATGACTAGGCCCTCCACTTTCAACTTGATCAAATGCTGGCTTAAGTACAGAAAACTCTAAATTCTATGAGAAAGTAGAATTTTGTCTTTTTAGGGCTGCACAAAAGTCCTTTCCTCAAATCATGATCCCTGAAGGGAGAATTGAGGCCAAAACACCTATTGACAAATTTTTGATGGATATTTTTCTCTTCTAAACTACTACTGAAGTAAATCACAAATGGAAGCAAAATAATAAACAAACTAATCAAATCTACACTACTTGCAATGAAATTATTCTAAGGACAATTTAACCATGAATCTATAAAATCAATCTAAGCATACAGATACAAGAAGAGGAGCCTTTGCTACTAGGGTTGGGCCCTAACCCAAGAGATTCAACCCTCTAAGTTAACTCAGTACTGGATCAAGAAGAAGCTCATTCTCATTATCAAAATAGAAAACTACATAACAATGTCTTCCACAAGTCTGGAGCTAAAGACTAACTAGTGTTTTTACAACATAAATTTGAATCCTAATGAGGCTCTAAACCTCTTTATTTATACAAATAAAGTCCCCAATGACTTCCTTAAATCTAAGGAGGCTCAACTCCCAAACTTGAGATAAACTAACTCTTTGACTGTCACTTGCTTGGTTGCCTTTTGATCTTCATGACTTGGCTGCTTGTACTCCGAGCTAGTGTGATTGATGGAGGAATATTTGAATGAGGGAGGATTAAATGAGGAGGATTTACCCCCTAAAATATCTCTTCCTTGTCCCATTCAAGTTTCAACCTTTAATCTTGCAAAATCCTTGATTTTCTCTCACAAACCTGCATTCAATTCACATTAGTCCACTAGGCATAATATCTCTCTTTGACTCATCTCATTAAACAAAATAGAATCAAAACATGTAATAAATTGTGAGAATATTTGATTTGACTAAGCTAGGAGGTGAATTAAGGTCCATATAGTTACCCAATGATGAGGCTTATCATCAACCCCCTACTAAAAGTGTTTCTCAGCCTCTGAGCAACTTAATCAATATCCATATCTTTCATAGCCCTAGTGGCCTCCCTCACATCCCATGCTTTTGTTGTGGTCTCCTCTTCTTATGCATAGAATCCTTCCTTCAGTTCTATCTCCTCCCACTTCTTTCTTTCTTCCTCTTCCTTCCTACCTTCTAAAATCTGTAAGAGCAATGGTGGACTGAGTCTCAAGCCAATTGACTTCGAGCCTTTGGATGGCTTGCTTGTACATGGGTGTCATGTTCAGTGCTTCTCTCATTCTTTGAGGAGAATGGTATTCTCTGATTTTCAAACTGTATGGCAAAGTATTCCATATCCTTTGGAAAGCTTTCATGCTATCATCTCCTAACAGCCTGAACATATCCTAAAAATGTGTAATTACTTGTTGTTGGGCAACAAGATACGTGGGTGCAAGTCGAAGATCATTTCCTATTAAATTATGTGTGTTGATGACAACCATTGGATTTGACTGCTCAACTCTTATCACGAGAGGCTATGTTTATTCCCTTGCCAATATCTTCTTCATTTTTGCAACCCTTGCTTCCTCATGGTTCATCCATGATGCCAAATCCATCAACTGTAAACCCCCTAGTTTTTCATTAGGGTCCTATACATTCTGATCTGTCAAGGCCATGTTATGCAAGTAGAACTCAGAGATCTTAGCCCTATCCTCCAATGTGCTTTGATCACAAAGATCAATGAATTGTCTATAATCCTGGAATGGCATAGTGTCTCTCTATGCTAGGGTCTTGATTTGGAACTATAGTCAATGTTCCTTAAGTTATAATGCATAGAACTTAGCTGGAATCTTGCACTAGATTGCCTCTAAAGATAGTCTGGTCATGGTCTCCAATTGATTCTCTTTTTCTTGCAAATTTCCTTTCAACCATGCATTTTATACCTCCAATTTAGTTTTCATTATGGCCTCTCTGTCCCTCAGGTTGCTTAGTTCTCTTCCCATCTCTTTGAGATTTTCCTCCATGTGACCTATGTCCTCCACTCCCTTGGACTTGGCAATCTGCATCCATCTATGTGTTCTTTCTCTTTCTTTCTCAAGCTCAAAGAATGATGGGATGGAAATTTTTTGTGTAATTACCCTACCCCCTTCAATAAATCTATAGTAGGAGTCAAGGTTAGGTTGAGAACTAGGTTCCCTTAACTCTGGATCCTCCTTCTTTATTTCTTGTTGCATACTCCCTTCCTTATCCAATTTTTGAGGTTCCTGTAGGTTTAGCAGAGTTTCCCTGTAGGATTTCCTTTGCTTCATGTAGGTCCTGCTGTGTATTCTGTAGGATGTCTTTTCCCTTGGATGAGGCAAATATAGTCACATGCCTTCTCACATAAGTGATAGGAGACTTAGGGGATGTTTGTCCTAAGGATCCTTCTCCTTCAGTTTGTATAATAGGAGCCATGTTCTCCTTCTGTTTAGGTAAGTATTCAATAACAATGGAAACCTTGGTGGGAGTTTGAGGTTTTCCCTGCCTTATTATTGCACTTTTTCTTGTTCTAAAGTACAAAGGAGTTTGTCTCTCTATTTTGCCCTTTTGTTTTTATAGCGGTGCTAAGGGCAATGAGGGAAGTTGTTGCCTCTTTCTCAGTGGGTTCTAGAGACACCTTGGGTGACTCCTCCTTGTCTTCTGCTTCCTCTTTTCCATTGCCCTTTTTATCATTGTCTTTCTCCTCTTCCTCTCCCTCTAGTTCCTCACCTTGTTCACCAGTTTCCTCCTTGGCATATTCTTCTATTTCTTCACCACTTTCCTTCTCTTTCTCTTCCTCTTCTTCCCTCTCTGCTTCTTCTTCATCTATTTCAGTCTCTTCCTCATCCCTTTCATTGGAAGTAGGTCTCTTGTCATATTCGAGGGCTTTTATATCCTCCTCTGTCTACATGTCTCTGAAAATTACCCTTGTGATAGGAATTCTAAGGTTGTGGAGGGCATCTTCTATGATGAGTCTAATTAACCCATGATGGGCCAGATGTTGGTAGTTTCGTTCCTTCACCTTCATGCTCATATATATCAGTGATTGAATATGGAAGTAGGGTATGCTGAGTCTATGATGAGGAGGTGTATCTGCTCCAAACCTCAATTCTTTAAGAAGCCTAAAGTGTTATCCATATACCACAATATACCTACCTTCACATGATATATATTTTATAAGGTGGTAGCTTATTTCATTTCAAGGGTATGGTAGGATCACTCTTCTTACTCTATTTTTGTCTTCCATGGCCTCCTCTCCCTCTAAAAAGATATTCTTCTTTGCAGTTTGGCTATTTCCCTTGTCTTCCTTTCTCTAAGGCACTCCTAAGGGGAGTGTGGTAATTCTGGTTATGAGTTCAGGGGTGAGATCTATCGAGCTTCCTCTCACCACAACAATGGCATGGGTCCTACCTAGTGGAATGAGGGAAAGAGAAAAATATTTTGCTACTTCATCATCATACCTGCTTAATTTCTCAAAGAAACCCATCCAATTATGCCTTGTGAATATTTCTAGTACATGAGGGTGTTGGTGAATCCTCATAGTGTTGATGGGCTCCCTTTTATTAAACCCCCCTATCATTTTTTTATGGATGGAGGAGTATATATGTCTGATACAAAATTTTAATGAAGGATGGAATTGAATTGAAATTTTTGTGGATACAATTCCCTTTTACCGTAATCAATTTCAACAAACTAGAGGATTTTTTGTTCTTTTCACTTGGAAAAATAGGAGGAAATGTAGAGCCTACCTCCTTACAATGCTTGATGTAGCGAACCCCTATTTTTCTCCCTCTAAAATATCTCACTACCAATCCTGTAAATTGCATGACTGTATCCTATAGGATTCTTGTGGGATCCTGTAGGATTCCTATAGGATCCTGTAGGTGGTCCTGTGTAGGAAAAAAATGAAATTTATGTCTCCTGCAGAATGCTGGAGGGCCGAGAGTGACTTTTCTAGTGTGAGCCTCAAGAATGTGAATGTGTCTATACATGTGGATCAATGTTTATTTCCTCTTATGGTTGATTCGAGTGAGGTGGTGTGCTGGCAGCCAAGGTATGCATATCTATTTTTGGACCATTGGTCCCACTACCACATCATTATTCTCTTCACCTCATAATCAACTCCCACTTTTGGCATCGGTAGTATTAAGGGATTTTGACCTCATCCTCCTTCTCTCTGACTTAACTGTTGCCACATGTGTGAGGACTAATTGTTTTTCCCTCGATGTCTGAATGAGGGTGGCCAAGTCAATTGACCACCTTACGCTTATAAACCAACTCGTTCACAATTTTTAGATCTTTTGATCACATTATGCAAATGAGAGAGTGGAAGTGAGACACTTACCTGTGGTAACAATACCTTGCTGCAGTTGTTAAAGAAATGAGGTCTTTCCTGTGTGTTGGTTGCATGTGATTTCTCCTTCTTTTTTATTATCCTTTGATGATTTTATTTGATGTGTAGGTACTTGGTGTTGATCATGATGATGTTGCTGCTGCTTCTAGGCTCTGGAGGATCTTCTTCTACCTTTGGATCTCCATGCTTGAAACTTGCTACAACCTTGATTTTTGTTTTGTGGGGTAGGTTGCTATAGGATTTCCTACAAGATGTTGGGTAGTTTCTTATCCCTCAAAATTTTTAATCATGTTCTACTGCTAGGACCTAAGGATGATTAGCATGGAAATAGAGGAGGTCTAGGGGTTTTTGAATGGTAAAACATAACCTTTAGGTGTTGTCCCCTTACTCTCTGTCTTCATCTTTTTCTCTATGTTTGTTTTGACAACTGTAAATTTTTTGAAACTAATTTTCTTTTTTTATGAATGCATGGGTGATCAAGGTGGAGAGAGGTATGGTAATGAGATGTTGATGTAGGAATTTATTTCTTTGACACGGGAAATTCATTTCCTTGCCCTAGGGTTACTTCCCTTAGGATTCTCAAGCCACTGATCCTGTAGGTTTCTAGAACCCTTGTAAATTGAGGCAAATGAGTGAAAAAATTAAAGGAATGGTGGAATGATGAAGGATAAAGAATGGAGAAATACACATATGAGTTGAATAGGTCTCTTTTGATTCTCTATTGTTGCTCTGATCATCCTCCTGTTGACCTGCAAAAAAAATTATCATAATTTTTTTTTTAATATTTTTTTGAAAAACAACTAGTCTGCCTCCAAGAGGTTTTCATCCTAGTTGCTTGCTCTGGGCACCTCAAGAGAGATTTTCACCCATGGATCTTTCTATTTCTCTCTTTTTTTTGACAACATTGGGCCACCTCAAGAGGTTTTCCACCCAACAGTGGAACTGAGGCACCTCATGGAAGTTTTCACCCGAGTCTCCTTATTTTTTTTTTCTCAAGGACTTGATGAGGTAGGAGCTGAGACTCGCTCCACCACCATCATTGTTTTGTTGATACCATCAATGAAATCCTACTTTGACAATGGCATTTTGTAAACTTTCAATCTGTTCCCATTAAGAAGTAAAGGAATGACCTCTACATCTATTGTTCTGATATGCACTGAACCATTATCATGACATTTCTCTATGACATATGGCCCTAACTATCTAGTCCTTAACTTGTCCATGAAGACTTTATATATAGAATCATATAAAAAAGCCCAATCACCTTCTTGAAATTGCTTGTCCTTGATGTTCTTGTCATGCCAGATCTTCCTTTGAATTTGAGTTACCTCTATGTGTAGGAGGGCCTACATTCTGAACTCATCTAACCCATTCAACTGGAGGAATATCTATTTTTGTGCATTGCTGATATCTAGATCTATTTGGGCTGCCATCCTCAATGTATTGTACTCAAATTAAATGGACAACTAGGCCCTTTTTCCATATACCAACTCATAGGGTGTGAATCCAATGGTCATCTTCCAGGTGGTATTGTAGGCCCAGGTGGCCTCAATTAGTCTATCTGCCCAATATTTTATGTTGTTGCTAACCACTTTGGTTAGAATACCCTCTAGTGCTCTATTTCTCACCTCCACTTGCCCATTAGCTTGTGGGTGATAGGGAGTAGAGGTCCTATGCTTGATATTGTGCTAGCTTAACAAGTCTTCAATCATGATGGATGTAAATTGGATGCCTTGACCAATGACAGGTTCTCTAGGGTACCCAAACTTGTAAGAGACATTTTCCCTTAAGAACTCAGCCACCTTCTCCTCTATTGTTGCTTTGATTGCCTTGATTTCAGCCCACTTAGTGAGATAGTCAGTGCACATAATGGTGTACTGCTTTTTCTTGGAAGGAGGGCTAATAGGTCCAATGAAATCCATGCCCCACTTGTCAAATGGCTCAAAAGGCACTAGACATTGCAGAGGCATTTCATCCTTTGGAGTAGGATTTCCCATCCTTGGGCACCAATCACATTGACTAGTATATATTTTCATATCCTCATGAAGAGTGGACCAATAATAACCAGCTTGTAACACCTTGAATGCTATCCTCTTTGTTGCAAGTGACCTCCACAAGGCCCATCATGACAGGTCAAAAGAATTTCGAAGACTTCCTCCTACCTAACACATCTTCTCAGAATTGGATCCAGGCCTAGTTTGAAAAGGTTGCCCCTAATCCAAGTGAATGGGGCACTCTTACTCACAATATTTATTTTCTCTTTGGAGGACGAATTTGGTGGGAGCTGTGCAGATACCAAATAGTTTTCTATGTCAGCAAACCATGGAGAGAGAACTAAAATGGCGAATAAGTGTTCATCCTGTAATGGATAATCAACCATTCCTACCTCACCTGTAGGAAAAGTTAACGTGGACAAAAAATCTGCAACAACATTTTGCTTGCCAGGCTTATCAACAATGGTTAGATCAAACTGCTGTAATAAAAGTAACCATCTAATAATATGAGAATTCACATCAGGTTTATTCATTAAATATTATATTTCAGCATGGTATGTATGTACAAATGTTTGATAGCCTGTAATGTAATGCTCAAATGTGTTCAATGAATTCACAACAACGAGGAGCTCCTTTTTAGTCACTGTGTAGTTCAGTTCGACCTTTGACAGATTCTTACTGATAAAGTAAATGGCATAAGGAAATATTTCATCTATCTAGCCTAGAGCTGCTCCTATGGCTTTATGTGAGGCATCAACATGTATAAGAAAAGGAAGGGCCCAATTTGGGCCTCGGAGAATCAGTGTAATGGTTAACTTGTCCTTCAGGGTGTCGAGGGCCTCTTGATAGATTTTGACCATACAAACTCAGATTCTTTGGCCAACAAACCAAATAAAGGAGAAGCTAACTTGGTGAAGTCTTTTATAAACCTTTGATAGTATCCAGCTAACCCTAGAAAACTTCTGACATATCTCTACTTTTGCCGAGGTGGGACCCTTTGGATGATAACTATTTTGTTTGGGTCCACCTTCATTCCTTGCTGGGATATAGAATGACCTAGCACAGTCCCTGTAGTCATCAAGAACTCACATTTGTTGGGACTAAGAGACAAGTTCATTTAAATGAATTCGTTCAACACCTTACCTAAGTTGGACAGAGCCTCTTGGAAATCACATCCATAAGGTGTAAAATAATCCATATACATCTCCAATGCATCATGGACTAACTCGACAAAGATACTCAGGACTACTCTTTGGAAAGTGGCAGGGGCATTGCATAGGCCAAAAGGAAGGACCCTATAGGTGAAAGTACCCCAAGGATAAGTGAAGGTGGTTTTATCCTGGTCTTCCTGGCCGATTTGGATTTGATTGTACCCATTGAATCCATCTAGGAAAGAGAAAAACTTTTTCCGTGCCAAACTATCTAGCACTTGGTCAATGAAAGGTATAGGGAAATGGTCCTTCTTTGTGGCTTTGTTTAACTCTCTGTAATCGACACAAATCCTCCACTTACCATTTTTTTGGAACCAACAACAAAGGAGAGACCCACTCACTATCACTGTCCCTGTACTCCCAGTTCCTTGATCTTGGAGGACCTTTACAGTGAACCCCGCATGCTTTGCCTTCATGGAGAAACTCCCATTATGTCCCTCTTCAGGAGCAGATCATTTCCATTTTCCACCATTTCCCCTTAAACTTCTGTTTTTCCCAGTTTACAAGACCGATGCTAATGACCTTAGTCTCTCCCATGCCGATGTGCAGAGATTAGCACTATTCCCCGCATCGACCGCTGCGACTGAGCTGTGTTCCAGTCACATTGGTCCTGTTATGGAAAGTTTTTTAAATTAGAGCCAAAGCTTCCAGCTCTAGAAGATCCGTAACGAAATTCTGGTAAATGGTTTTACCGGATGGGGTCGAGGATGACAGTTTGGGTTCCTTTCCTGTATAATGATGGAACTACCTCAAGGGATAATTCCTTCTCCCATAAGAAGAGGATCCATCTCCAATCGATATTTCCTATGTAAACCTCCCTTCTTCCCAAGAACAAGCTAGTTAGAGTGTTGGCTGAGTGTGAGTATACTGTTTTGATTAGACAAGCAAGTTATTACTAGTTGTAGCCATCTAGTTGTGTGAGGAAGAAGTGTGTTTGGTTTGGAGTGAAACCTAAAGAGAAGAGCCTTTAAACTATTGTTGTTTGAAGCCATCATGGAGTGTTAGAAGAAGTGCATGGGAACCAAACCTTGTCAGAGGAAGATTGTGACATCAAGATGAATGGTTGTAATCTCTCTTTGATATTAATATATGCAACTATCGATTGATTTCCTACATGTTTTGTAACATTGCATATTCGTGTCTTAATGCTTCTTGACTCGTTAAGTAGGTTGAATTGCAATTTTTCTATTATTATGTTTGTGTGCTATTGTTGTTTACTGGTTTCAAGAACTTGAAGAAGGAAGCATGAGATTGTTGGAGCGAGCATGCAAGGACATCATCAAGCAGGATAAGCGATCAAGAGGTAGGCCCTCTTGATTGATTCTAATCTAAGGAAATCTTCCATAGAATGTATCTATTGTGGCTAGAACCATTATCAGGCTAGAGGAATTCGTTCATGTCCACACTTATTATTTTACTTCACCACAAATTGGTGACCCCGCTTGGGAGATCCCATCTTTTGTTTGTTTTGGATTTCATGATTTCATGAGAACTTTCCTAGTTTCATGTTTTCCCTTTGGTTATGTTTTTTTCTCCTGCTTACCGGCCTAAGTCTAAAATTCATAGTAACAGATCTTGTCCTTGTTTTTATTTTATTTTATTTTTTCTTAGTTGCCTCGGCCAACGCATTTAATCCACTAACAATCATGCCGACCAATGAAAATTGTGGAGGAATAGTCATGCCAACCAGCCTTTGGTGCTTGTTGTTAGTTAGGAAGTTGCATCAATGCATGTAAGTGAAGATTAGGGCTTGACCCCAATCTTGGCTAGTGTGTTATGCTCTTGTGGTTTTGACCGTGTAAGCCTTTTGGACCATCTTCTCCCTCACTAGAAAGCTTCATTTATCTTGCTTTGTGTGCTTGATTGGTTTAGCCCACCCTTTGATGTGCTAAGTCTGGCCCTGTGTGAAGTTCTTTTTTATTTTTTCTTTGAATCCCTCGTTTGGCACTATTTTGCGAACAAAAAGTTGCGCCGATCAGCCATCAACACTAGTTGTAGTACTAGTTAGTTGTGCCGATTGGCACTACTTTTGGCCCAAAATTCACTCCTGTCTCAGGGGTAAAAAAAAATTCAGTATTTCTCCCATTCCAATGCCAGTGTGTCTTGACCCTCAGAATCTCTTCCTCTTCCCAGAAGTGACTAGGATGCTTTGTTTTGAATTGAACGAGGATGCTTTGTTTTCAATTGAATGAGTGAAAGAGTCTCATTTGTTCTCTTATTTTGAATATCTCTTTTCTCTTTCCAAGCATAGATTACATAGCTTGGTTTCTCGATTGAAGCATTTATGTGTTTGGTTGGTACGATTCAGGGAAGAAGTTATTTTTGGTTTCATTTATCATTCTTTGGATTTGATTGATGCTTGTTTGTTCAAAATTGTGAATTTTTTTATCAAAGTGATTTATGTGAAAGATTCATTCTACATTTTATGAAAAGAAGAACATCATTCTAGTTTACTTAAGTGAAAATATTGCATTAGTAGCATCATTGAGAAGCTATAATTGCATCATCATAAGCATAGGAAATGAAATGAAACTTTTTTTGTTGTTAAGGGAAGATTAAGTGCATTTAGGATATGTATTAGTGAAAGTTTTCATTCTTTTATTGTTGCATTGATTGTCTCTCTCTATCCCTCAATTAGTGTTAACTTTCATTGAAGACAAAGATCTCTTTTCTCATATTGCTACATGTAAGAGTTTTGTCAGATGACAACAGTAGGGCCTTGTAACTGAAACCTAATTCAAGATCAACCGTTAAAATTTATTGAAATAACCTAAGGAAGAATTGAAACTTAACACTTACATTTAGAGGTCTATGCTAGAGACATGTTCCGGCATCTTAAAACCTAGCAGTTGTCATTAGCTTCGGCATTGTCTGACAATGCTAGTACGGATTTGTGCTCCCTGTACTGTCGAGTATATATCGGGAGACCCCACTAGGCTACAACCCTTTTATCTTTAGGAAGTTGAGTCAGTTGCCTTGCAAATGTGATACACCAAACACAACATTCGACGAGATTACCTACTCACTTCTTGGTTCACCGGGAGGTATTCTGCAATTCACGGTTGCCTGCTAATCATGTTTACCTAGATCATCTACAGTAGTCATTTTTTATCTATACTGAATCTTTAAATTTGAAAAAATCATTGATCACTTGTCCTTTCAAGCTTGTTAACCTCGAAAGCGACTAGAGTCACCTTTTTCCCTTTTCTTGACTCTTCAAACATGAAAAGGAAAAGTTTTGTTTCGGTGTCTTAAAATTGGCTGCCCGTGAAATATTCTTGGTTAAAGTTATCTTCCTTAGTGATTCTTTAGGGTCGATTCCAATGGAAACATTCCTAGAGTCTACTAGTCAAGGGTTCCCCTCGGATGGGAATCATGGTTCTTTTCCTTCTTTTGGAAATGTTGGTGCTCCTTATATGGCAATGTTGTCCATCCCTGGGTTAACCATTGGTTTACCTATATAGTTATTTTTGACCTCAGTGGTCCCGAGTGTCCCAACTCCTACCCCTCCATCTCCTTCATTTGAATCACATCAGGTTGACTCTAAGGTTGAATTTTCACCTTCTTCCCCTATTTCTTCCTCTTCCTCTTCTACTTCACCTTGTGAAAGTTTGAAATCTAATACCCAAGAGGCTAAGAAGAAGAATAAGAAGACGAAGAAGAAGAAGTCAGATAAGTGAGAGGTCAACCATGTAGTTGTTACTCCAAATGTACCTCCTCTAGACAAACCTTCTGATCCTCCATGGAAGGTAAAATTCCCTTGCAGGCTATGTAAGGGTGACCATCTCCTTCGAGACTATCCTAGCATTGCCAAAGTCTTAGAGGTATGGTCTCAAAACCTGAACCAACCATCCCCGTTGACCTCTGGACATCATGTCAATATTTCACCTTCAACTATTGATGGTAAGAAGAAGGGAAAGATTAGATTCCCCTATAGGTTATGTGAAGGAGAGCATCTTCTTCACTTTTGTCCTCTTATAGATAAATATTCCAAATTTTTGGAAAACCTTACAGCTCCTCAACCCCAACTTCCTATTGGTTATCAGAGGCTTTCTTCTGACCCTCTCCTGGTTGGTAAAGAGATTGACTTAGATTCATCTCCTGCTCATCTTGTTCTTCCTGAGCACGACTCTTTTGTGTCTGTTGTCAACTAACCATTGGTTGAAAAGAGTGTCGACTTGGCTTCACCTTCACTTGTTCACTTTGTTCTAGGAAGGAGTAGTGGTCATAATACTCGTTTCTTCTCATCTCCTCAGATTCTCATGAATCAAAGAGTGACCCTCCCATCTCAGTTATTCAGGAGAGTCCTTCTCCTATTCGTGTACAGCATGGGGGCAATCATATGATACCCCCACCAAGTAGTTTTGTCGTCTCTTTTGATTGGGGTCCACTGACTGCTTTCCGCCTCCCATCTTATGTGCCTTTCTAGATCATAGTACAAGCCTATAATATGGTAGTACCTAGCACTATATTAGATGAAGGTGTGTCTATTAGCATCATGTCTTCTAATACTTGGCAAGCTTTGGGTTCCCCACAACTTGTGCCTATCACCCAGAATCTGTTGGCTTTCAACAGAGGAACCAGTCAACCCTTAGGGATCCTTCTGAAGTTCCCTATTACTTTGGAAGGAAAGACTATCTATATAGACGTGATGGTAGTTCAAGGTCCGTTAGATTCCAATATTCTCCTTGTACGTGACTATGTTTATGTCATGGGAGCTCTTTTTTCTTCACTTTTTCGTGTGGTTTGTTTTCTGCACGAAGGGAGAATAGTGACCATTGATCAATTGTCATTCATTGGTCACCAGGCATCTCCTTTGCAACCATCATCCCCTATCGGATCTTGTTTGAAAGAAGTACCTTCCCCGCCATAGGTCAATTATGTGGCTACTTGTTCCATCTCTACATCTACTAATGATCACAGAGATGCTATTGCAAATTATGTACTGGGGGCATTGGAACCCAATCTATCTTTGGTACCAAATGACATGTATTCCTCGCAGAGCATGGTTCTTCCATCTAGTGAAGACCTCTTGGGAGCCATGTTATCTTATGGTCCATTATCAGATTACGAGGATAATTATTTTTCTGTTTCAACCTCGTTAAAAAATGAAACAGTGGGTGAGGATAGTTCCTAGTCTTGTGTCAACCTCATTTAAAAATGAAATAAAGGATATGAGAATATTTCCTTGTCTTGTGTCAAGCTCGTTAAAAAATGAAGCAAGGGGTGAGCATAGTTCTTTGTCTTGTGTCAAGCTCATTAAAAAATGAAACAAGGTTCCAAGGATAGTTTTTTCCTGTATCAACCTCATTAAAAAATGAAACAAGGGCCATGAGGATAGTTCCTAGTCTTGTGTCAACCTTGTTAAAAAATGAAACAAAGGGTATGAAAATAGTTCCTTTTCTTGTGTCAAGCTCATTAAAAAATGAAACAAGGATTCGTGAGCATAGTTATTTGTCTTGTGTCAATCTCGTTAAAAAATGAAACAAGGGATCGAGGATAGTTATTTTACTATGTCAAACTAGTTAAGAAATGAAGCAAGTCCCTTTTCCAAATCGAGTCTTTGATTAAGATCTTGTAAAATCCCAGTCGATTCTTTCCTAGATCTCAAAAGTGAACCTTCATTCCATTCACCTAGTTGAATGACATGAAGCTTCGGGTGCATGTACCTCGTTTGAGTCATTATGCTAGGGGCATGCGAACTTATTCAAGCATAGTTTTTTATCCAAGAAGAGTACTCCATGGTTCAAGCTTGTGTAAAAAAGAACCCATGCCTGATTTACATCCCATGATTTCCCTTTTTATCAGCTAATTTCTGCTAGATGAGCCTTGGTTGTTTCATTCCATCGCCACCATCTCATTGGCCGATCATATGCTTTCACTTGGTTGTTTTTCCTTTCCTAAGGGACCGCAGCGATGAGTGGTTTTATTAGCTAGCCTTTTGACCATTACATGTTTTCAGTATTTTCTCCATTGCCAGAACTAGTTGCTACCCTTTATACCACTCGTCCCTCTAGAACAAGTCACGTTTCAGCTCTTTTCTCGACTCGTTAAACTCATATGAAAAGGTTTCCGAGTGTTTTTCCCTTTTGACTCATCAAAGAAAATAAAATGGGTGGTCCACTTTCATCTCTTTTCCGACCCTTTAAAAGTGAAAAGATGGCTAAGCCCTTGTTGTTTTGAACTCGTTAATGGATGCAAAATGTCATGTGCCTAGTATAAGTTTACCACTTTTTTGGGCTGGGTTGCATTGTTTACGAAAAAGGTACTCCTTGACTGAAATGGTCAAGTGGTTCTTTATAGTATCATTTTCTACCTTTTCGGGCTCGAGAGACACAAACGTATGAAAAAGGACCATGTGGAGTTTTCTTTTACGTGTCTTTTTCAAACTCTATAAACATGAAAACGATACTGAGTTACATGTTTGTCGGACTCGTTAAACTATTCAAAGACATCGAATTCATCACCATGACGAACATGAGCTTCTCCTTCCTAGGGCTCGTTAAACTTACTAGGTCAGATTCGTCCGAAGGATGAAATTACAGTGCAAGCATATGTTATCCCTTTCAAGATTGTGATTAAAAAATAATTCGGGTACTCGTCAAAAATTATGGGGGGGAAATTTGGAAATCTATCAGTTGTGTCGGCAGCTCACTCTTGAACATGACACTCTTTACTTCATGTCAGGTTGGGACATCCTCCTCTGTATCATTGACCTTCCTGGGTTTGGGCCATTTGGTTTTGCCTTCCATTTGATCTCTGCCATGTCATTATGACCATCAATTCCATGGATCTAAGAGTTTCCAAACTTCAAGTTGTGTCGTTGATATGTTCAAGAGTTGTCATTCTGTAGTTACACTTACCTCTGCTTCTCTGTATCATCCAAAATCATTTTGAATCCTCTCGTCTCATGTCAATGATGTGGGATTCATTATGGCCCTCCTTCGCCACAGTCACTTTCCGTTGACCTTAACTCATTATCAGGGAACTTGACCGAGAGACTCCCTTCTAGTACCTTAGAGCTTGCATGCCCTAATGGCAAGTTCTTCACGCTCAATGACAAGTTCACATCATTAGCTTTCAATCGAGTGATTTCGCAGGTGTTCGACTTTAGTTCCTGTATTCACATTTCGTGAATTGTGTTGATAATACATTGAGGGCCATTGTCATTATTGGTGGTTTCTCTCACACATTTTAACAGTTTACATCATTGACTAGTAATCAAGCAACTTTCTAGCATGTTCGACGTCAACACATCTATTTTCATGCTAGGATCTACACTTTGATCAGGTTGTGCTAGAGCGCAAGACCTTGCGCTTAGATCACAAAAGTCCAAGTTGTGAGTGATGTGACATGGTTATGATGATATGCATGTCTCTTTCAGATGGTTGGTTGAGATTAGACCATGAGTTATCATATGTGATCCTTCTCATTACTGGATGGTTGCGACCATACCTTGGTTTCATTATGATCCTCTTTGACGGATGGTTGCGCCCATACCTAGATCCATTTACATGATAATTCTCTAGATGGCGGCATCCATGCCATGATTAATGTATCATTTGATAGAGATCTTAGTTTATGTATATGTATATGTACTTTCTTGCAGGTTTTTTGACGACAGACTAGTTCCCCACACTAATTCATAAAGCATTTCATCCCTCACTCTAGCTCGACCTTAACTCTTTAGGAGGCATCTGTTACACAACATTTTGTCACTGTCCCTGTACTCCCCATTCCTTATTCCTAGAGGACCTCTACAGTGAACCCCACATGCTTTTCCTTCATGGAGAAACTCCCATTATATCCCGCTTCATGAGCAAATCATTTCCCTTTTCCACCATTTCCCCTTAAACTTATGTTTTTCCCAGTTTACAAGACTGATGCTAATGGCCTTTGTCTCCCCCGTGCCGATGTGCAAAGATTAGCACTATTCCCCATGTCGACCTGTTTGACTGAGTTGTGTTCCAATCACACCAATCCTATTATGGAAATTTTTTTAAATTAGAGTCGAATCTTCCAGCTCTCGAAGCTCTCTAACGAAAGTCTAGTAAATGGTTTGGTCGGATGGGGTTTAGGATGACAGTTTGGGTTCCTTTCCCCTATAATGATGGAACTACCTCAAGGGATAAGTCCTCATACCATGAGAAGATGATCCATCTCCCATAGATATTTCCTATATAAACCTCCCTTCTTCCCAGGCATAAGCTAGTTAGAGTGTTGGCTGAGTGTGAGTATACTATTTTGATTAGACAAGCAAGTTATTACTAGTTGTAACCATCTAGTTGTGTGAGGGTTGTTTGGTTTGGATTGAATCCTAAAGGGAAGAGCCTTTAAACTATTGTTGTTTGAAGCCATCATTAAGTTCTACTAGAAGTGTGTGGGAACCCGGTCTTGTCAGAGGAAGACTACGACACCAAGACAAATGGTTGTAATCTCTCTTTGATATTAATATATGCAACTATCAATTGATTTCCTACATGTTTTGTAACATTACATATTCGTGTCTTAATGCTTCTTGACTCATTAAGTAGGTTGAATTTCAATTTGTCTATTATTATGTTTGTGTGTTGTTGTTGTTTACTTGTTTCAGGAACTTGAAGAAGGAAGCAAGAGATTGTTGGACCGAGCAAGCGAGGACATCGTCAAGCAGGATAAGAGACCAAGAGGTATGCCCTATTGATTGATTCTAATATAAGGAAATATTCCATAGAATGTATCTATTTTGGCTAGACCCATTATCGGGCTAGAGGAATTTGTTCATGTCCGCACTTATAATTTTACTTCACCATAGGGCCTCCATCCTTGGGGCGATGCATTCCACTGAGGTTGTATCAAAGCATATGGTTGAAATGACTGGTTGGTTGATTGGGAATGAAATTGAGGTGAAAAGGACCAAGGAGGAGGTGTAAACTAGGAAGGATGAGCAAGGGGTCCCTAAGAGGGAATGGATGTGGCCTGGTTGGGGTTGTAATATGCATGGGATGACCCTTGCATGCAAGGAAAATTTAGGATGGAAAATTTTCTTGAAGTTTAAAAAAATTGGCGAATCTCACTAATCCCTAATATGCAAACCATAAAATGTTATTGGTATATTTGTAAAATTATTCAAATTTGTAATGATTTTATATCTAGTCTCTATATAATGTTGGAGATTTTTGAGGTAAAATAGTTTTATATTCTAAAATTTCGGCGAATCATGTTTTATAAAAATTGGAAATTGGAAAATATTTTTTGTGGAAAAATCATCGAAAATTAGGCCATTGGGAAAACATTAGCCCCTAAAATTTTCCATGCTTGCATGCCCTGTTGGTATGGCCTAGGCCCATGGGGTCTCCTTTGTTTTATGTAGCAGAGCTATTTGGTTACCCCTTCAGATCCTTGATATACAACGTTTAGTCCAGGTAGATAAGGGCACTTGTATGTGGAGTGGTTTTCTTCACAGACTGAGTAGAGTTCAATAGAATTCAATGGACATTCATTCCTAGGGTCCCTCCTCGTGCATCTAGGGTAGAAAATGGCTAAGGCTCTCTCTGCTTCCTCTTGTTTTCTCTTGAGGTGAATAGTGTCCATCTGTAGGGCAATGGTTTGCAGTACCTCACTCTTGAAATCCTCCAACATGTTTCCAAATTCACCCTTGTAGATGAATTGGAAGAGGATGGGCTAACCATAGGTTGACTACCCCTACCCTTTTTCCTAGCTGCCCTAGAATGGTTTCTAAAGACAATATTTATATCCTCATAGGGTAACTGGTAGATGTTCCCTCCTACTAAAAAGTTTAGGGTATCCAGAAGATCTTCCCTTACTCCTCTAAGCAGGATTAGCTTCAGTGACTCAAGGTCAAATGTGCACCTATCCCTTTTGTAGCTAAGCTAGAATATTTCTTCATAATCCTCTAGGGATTCATCATACCCTAAGGTCATCCTAAAAATTTCCTCTTTAGTGTATTTAGACCTACAATAGTCTCAATACTTGTTGTTGAAGGCTTGCTGCATCTAAGCCCAAGTGGTGATGTTATCCCCAAGTAAACCCATGAACTAGCACAAAGCTACATCCTTGAGAGTGGATGGGAATAGTTTCAACTTCTGCTCATCATTAGTGTAGTCATAGGTTTGGCATATGAAAAAAAATTCAAATAAGAAAGTGTCTGGATCTTTTGAGGTCAGGACATGGAAATGAGGAAGGGCAGAGGGGCTTATATTCTTCATCTTAGTATCCCCATTGGTTTCCCCGATGGAGAAGGCACCCTAAACTCTTTCTCTATTCCCTCTATCATTTCTATTTTCAACCGTTGGATCAGTAGGAATGGGTTCTTCTTCTTCTTCCTCCCCTGTAGGTTCTTCAAATATTTCTAGTTTCTCACCTAAGTGTTCCTCCAATTCACAGCCACCGAAGAATATGGAAGGTTGGATATTTGAAGCAGTGGGGGTATTTGGCAAAACATTCCCTAAGTTATCCCTATTCCTACAAGGCATGAAAAAAAATGTTTTTGTTTTGTTTTGAGTTTTTTTCAAACTTTGAAAGTGATTACAAAATTTAAATTACTGAATCAATGAAAACTAACTACTTGAATGAAATCTTACTTGCAGAATGGGAAGGAAAGCAAAGAATGCATAATGGAAAAGAAAGAAACTAAATTACTCTTGCAGAACTGAAACTAATAGCAAATACGAGAAACAAGAAATGGAAGAAAGAAAGAAGTAATCACATATTACTCAGACACCTCCCTAGCAACGATGCCAAAAAGTGATAAGCACCAGTATTGTAGCAAGAATGCTACAAATCCTGAGGCTACCAACTTTACGTTATCAACCCGGGGTTCGTACAAACGTGGAGGTGACAGTGTTGTATACATAAGTAAAATTGATGGTTATGCCCTTTTGTCACTGTCCAGCTGGCGACAAACCACTAGGAGTTTTCAAGCCAGACTTCTATGGATTCAGAAGAAGCTTGATTACTAATGAGGGAAAGAGAAATCTACTCTAAGAGAAAGCTTGTCTACTGCAATAATAAGGAAAAAGACTAAAATCCATTGCTAAAATCTCACCATTTTCTAACTAACTTCTAAGAGACTATGCTTCAAAAAGAATGATAGGTTAACATGTATGAAATTCTACTATCCTAAGCATGTAAGTTAAAAACATCAAACATTACTATTGTGCATGTAAATGACTAGAATAAATCTGTTTTTCTTTTGATCCTTTTTTATAGAAGAGTTTGAAAGCTAATATCTTTTGGCGATGTGGCAAGTGGATTAGGAATGTTGATGGATGGTTCAAAGGTTTACGAGACCCTTAGGTGACCTTGTCTGGCTTCCTAGAGGCTTTTCCCTCAATTTGGCCTCAAAATAGACCACTACCGGAAAACCTACAGGATGTCCTAAAAACCTACAAGATTCCTTGTATTCCTACAAGATACAGTCGAGAGAAAAATGATGGGTGCAAAAGGTGATGAAAGGATTAGGAAAGATGGTTGGTGGATGGAATGATGCAAGAAAATGCTTAGGGTCACTCAGAACTCAAAACCAAGGTTGGGAGATGGTTGGATTTTCTCAATCATGTTTGAAGAAGTTTCCTTCTAAGATGATGAAATTGGTGAGGGTCTTAGTGAAAGCAAGGAATGATCATGGATGGATGAAATTTGAAGGATTTTTCTTGCTATGAGATCTCTCTTTACTTCTGAAACACCTGCACTGCATCAAACATTGATATTTTCCCAATAATCATGCAAACAAGGATAATTTCAATGAGCTAGGAAAACATAGTTTAATGAGCTAGCTGTCTACTTCATGCATGAGGAAAACTTGCAGAATAAGATGGAATCATTGACGATATCTATTGTAAGGTTGAATATGGAAGAAATGATGACTAGTTCCCACTCTTGTAACTTGATCAAATGCCGGCTTAAGTACAAAAAACTCTAAATTCTATGAGAAAGTAGAATTCTGTCTTTTTGGATGTGCATAGGAGTCCTTTCCTCAAATCATGATCCCTGAAGGGAGAAGTGAGGTCAAAACACCTATTGACAACTTTTTGATGGTTCTTTATCTCTTCTAAACTACTGCTAAAGTAAAGCACAAATGGAAGCAAACTAATAAACAAACTAATCAAATCTACATTACTTGCAATGAAATTCTTCTAAGGGAAATTTAACCATGAATATATGAAATCAATCTAAGCATACATATACAAGAAGAGGAGTCTTTACTGCTAGGATTGGGCCCTAACCCAAGAGCTTTAGCCTTCTGAGTTAACTCAGTACTATATCAAGAAGAAGCTCATTCTCATTATCAAAACATAAAATTACATAACAATGTCTTCCACAAGTCTCGAGCTAAAAACTAACTAGTGTTTTTTTAAAAAAAAAATAGAATCCTAATGAGGCCCTAGGCCTCTTTATTTATACAGCTGAAGTCCCCAATGACTTCCTTAAATCTAGGGAGGCTCAGCTCCCAAACTCGAGATAAACTAACTCTTTGAGTGTCACTTTCTCGACTTCCTTTTGATCTTCATGACTTGGCTTCTTGTACTCCAAGCTAGTGTAATTGATGGAGGAATATTTGAATGAGGGAGGAGTAAATGAGGAGGATTTACCTCCTAGAATCTCTCTTCCTTGTCCCATTCAAGTTTCATCCTTTAATCTTGCCAAAATCCCTTATTTTCTCTCAAAAACCTGCATTTAATGCACATTAGTCCACTAGGCATAATATCTCACTTTGACTCATCTCATTAAACAAAATATAATCAAAACATGTAATAAATTTTGAGAAGAGTTGATTTGACTAACCTAGGAGGTGAATTAAGGTCCAAATAGTTACCCAATGATGAGGCTCATTAGATGTGACCACCATTGTAATAGTGTCACGCAAGTACTCGATAGCATAAACAAACAACAATGAGACCTGAACAAAAATGCACAGCATAAAAGAGAAGCCTCTAAGGCTATACCCTAAACTAACCCTAATTCTCCCTAAACTGACTGAACCGGTTCCTAGGTACAATGGATAGGTGGACGCATGCCAAGTACAGGTGTCGCATGACAGTAAGGCAAGGTTGCGGTATGAGGTGGAGGCGTTCAGGTAATGGTGTCTCTCCCCTACTCTTGTAAGCTCAAATCACATCATCATAATAATATGAAGGAAAAAGTATTATAACTAATAATTTTTTAAACTAATTTTTAAAATAATTTTTAAAATAATTTTTTCAAAATAGAACTAAAATATTGTCTAAATAAAAAAATAAATACACAGATGTATGGATGTGCGTATTTTGTAATATGGCTTTCGAAAATTTAATTTAATTATCAATAATTATTAAGTAGATGGTAGATATTCAACCTACATGGAATATTCTAGAAATTCATAGTATTATACACAAATTAAAGGTTAAGATTTATCTCCAAAATAGTTGTCTTTTTTCCATTCTAATTAAATTTATTAAATTAAAAAAATGTCATATAAATTAGGTGTGGATGGTAGAGATTTAACCTTCACAAAATATTTTATAATATAGTGTACACAAATCAAAGGTTGAGATTTATCTCCAAAGTAATTATGCATTGTTTCCCTTTTAATTATATTTATTAATTAAAAAAAGGTCATATAGAGAAGTGTCATATGAAGTGAAGTGCGTTTTTTTCGTATGTGATATTGATAAGCCATGCTATTGGCGCAGGGTATTCTAACAAAGCTTATTTACAGATTGAGAATCTTTAGGATAAAATCTGGGTAGATCTCCATAATTAAGAATCTTGTTCCATGTTTTTTCAAATATTTCTATGTTTAACTTATATATTAATTATTCATTAAAAAATAATAATTTAAAATAAAATTATAATTTATTTAGTTTTAATGTGTACTTTTTTATTATATAATGTGAGCAAAGTGAGATGTATGATGTTGCAAGTGGCTTTTTATTATGGATTAAATGTTTATTGATGCTTTACGACCATTTAAATTAATATGGCTAAGATTTATATTAAACTTAAATAAAATTGAATAAATTTTAAATAAATTATTATAAATCTGTGAATAAAATATATAATATTTTTTATGTCACCATTTTTAAATGAAATTAGTTGGATGGAATATAACAATTATATTAATAATTTAGATATAAGAAATTGAGATTGAATATTTTTAAACATTAATTAAGAACATGAAGTTCATAATATAATTTACATTTAAATCGTATAATATTATGTTTATAAAATAAATAAATTTGAAAATAATATTTAAAAAGAAATATTATTAATAATTTTAAATAAAGTTAAAATTAATAAAAATATTTTTGGTAAATCTAGAATTTTGTATTATGCCAAAACTTTATATGTTTGATTACATTTTTTCAAAATTTTAGCATTTTCACTCTTACCAGATTTATTAGCCAATAGGCGAATATCAAGACAAATAGCTAACTACCAAAATAACCTTATCATCCAAAACTAGAAAGGAAAGTGATACCAAAAGATCTTCAAATTCATGATGTAGCCAATGACCTTTAGGGATTGGAGGAATTGACCTAAACCGGATGATCTAGACTAGAGTGGGGTGATGGTGGAGGTATAAAGTCGTAGTGGATGTGCTTCTCCATATGGGCCGAACTTCCTTCAAAGCGGTCCAGTTTCTCTTATATTCGTTATTTCCCCTTCTACATACTGCCCAAACGATTTTGCATATGCCACTATTTTCATCAGAGATCATTCATGAAGATAATGACTGCATTCATGTCATCATTACAGTCCCTACTAAGTTATTCCAGGAGAAGAGTTATGTGTTGGGGATGGTTTTTGAAATTAGTTGGAGGAGGAGGTTGTTCCTCAAATCTAGGTGGTTGGGCTAGGTTGGGGTCGACAACCTCACCACGTCTTGGGTAATCTAGAAAGTGTCCAATGTTCTTACTTCTCTCACTAATTCCCCTTCTTACCCACCCATGATGACAAGGCATTTCTAACTGAGCTACACACAAATAAACCTTGCACACAGAACTCCTATAAGTGCACCACCAAATACCAATGGAGCCAATGCAATGTGTCCCCTCACTCAGACAGAAGCATCAAACAAATATCAGTGAGTTGACACCTAAGGTGTTTTCAAAACACCTAAAGAAATGTCCTAATCCCACCCAAATACATCTTAACCTATGAACAAATGTTAGTAAGAAGATAATGCAACACCACAAGTAGTAAGAGATCATCCCAGAACCCCCAATTCGACCTTGGGTTATACTAACAACCACCAAACCTCCACAATTCCTAGAAAATAGGTTACATTTCCCAAGTTCCATATTAACTAAGCCCATGTATGAGAAAAAAAGGTGATGGTAGTCCTCAAACCCCACGACGATACCCACAGAAACTATGACTCTAGAAACCACACAGTTAGCTTGGTCATTTGAGGAAGAGAACAAATACAAACCTCTCCATTTGAGCCCCTCAGACCACCAACAAAATACCTAAACCACAATAACCCATCTTCAAAACTGAACTAAATACTACTAGAATTAACAATCATAATCCAAAGCTCCCAAATATAAAGGTTGTAACCAAAATATATAACAACTGTGGAATAAAACTAAGTAGTGAAATCGCAAGTCCATACCTTTTACCAAGCCTAAGAATCTTGATTTGAATTAGTTTGGCATTCCATCATGAAAAATACCACCATAAAATTTACAACCTCAACAGTCCCTTCAAATGTGTATCCATGCATAAACTCCTTATGTTGGGGTCTTCATTGTGCTTCCATTGGGTCAACTTACCTTGATCCCTATTTCCCTAAGCTCTAGAGCTAAACCTCCAAGATACCACCCTCAATGTACACACACATAATTCCCTTTGCAACTTGGCCTCATGCTTAGTTAAGGCCGGCTCGACTCGCTCCTCTTACCATACCATACCAATTTAAGGATCACAAAGGCCTCAATATCGTCACCATGCATGTTGAAGAAACATTATACCCTCGCCCATTATCCAGTCCCAAAATGCACCATTTCTTACACTAAAAGAGAATTCAATTCACACTAGGCTAGATCATAGTGGGTTGCCATGTCATCCCTCTTAATTGTCGAGGGGGCTAGTGGGGTGGTGGGCACCTACACCAATACCAATGTCACCTTGATTCGTCAAACCCATTGGGGAAAAACTAAAAAGAATACTTTAATAACTCTTAAAATATTTATAATTGCACCAAGAGGCATATTCTACATCCCGATATGGGTGAGATGTGTATATAACATCCACACCCTTAATTTTTTTTGTTATCTTACAACCAGTTGACTTTTATTATGACTTGAATCATATGAACAATATTTCATTTTCATTGAGACTAAATTGTGTGATTTTTTGTCCTATATTGTTCCTTTTTTAGATGATAATGTCATAGTTTCCTTTATAATTAATGTTCAATGATATCTGTATACACTTTCATATAACTCTCAACCACAAAATATTGACCTTGACTCTTGTTCTCTCATTAAAAATATATCATATAAGGTAAATGGTTTATGTGGTAATATTATATTGTTTGGCAACCCTTGTTTATGGTTCTGCAATTCCGATTGATATGAAATAGATTATGCGCAAAAATTAGGACTTGATATTTGTTATGGTTAATTTAAATTTGTTCTTACTAAGAAATAAATATATCTACCTTTATTTCCAGATTATTCCTTGACTGCATGGTTCGTCCTGACATGAGCAAGGTGGAAAAAATCTAACCATAGATTGCTAGGGCTCAGAACTGATGGTTCTTGTTAACACCCAGGTTGTTCCCTATGACTCCCAAGGGAATACGGCCGGGGTAACCACTAACCAATCTTTGGATTGCAGCTTCTAGCCCAGCTGTAATCAGAGAGGGCTCTCTCTTTAAGGTTTGTCTATGTTCTATGGAAATTTTTAGGCTAGTTATGAAGTTTAGGTTTTTTTTTATGTTTGGTTGGGAGGATGTCTTTCTGAAACTTTAATGTATAGTTCTGCCAGTAAAATTAGTCCATTGGGCAATGGAGTCTGTGGCTGTTGGTTTCTTGAAATCCTGAGTTTGATGCAGCTGGAGTTACAGGGCCTTTTAGATACTTCATGAAACAAACTTTAAATTGTGATAATGGAGTGCATACAACCAGCGAAAAGCAGTTAAGAATTTTTCACTAAGCTGGGAGGTGAGAAAGGGATGTATTCCTCAGGAGCAAACTTGAATTCCTGAAACAATAATCACTGTGATGATATAGTGTGAAATGGTAGCATTTAAGAATTACGCTTTCATTACTATAACTAAAGAAAATACATTCAAAATAGCTTAGATTGAGTTCAGGGTAATCTGTGATTAAGTCCTGGAACTATTCTTTTTCCTTGCTATTGACTGTTTGACCATAGGAAACATGAAAGAGATATGAAAGATAACAAACAAATAACAAAGAGTTATAAGAGAAACTTATTGTGTCATGAGATACGCAGGAATCCTGCAACTTTCAGCTAAACACCAGCAAAACATCAAGCAACACAGAGCTTTGGAAATTCCATCATCCTTTGTATTAGCTTCTCTGAGAATTACAGTAAAGAGGAGTAGAATAGATATGAACAATCTCTTACATCCAATGTCCAACCCCTGCTAACAAATGCGAGGGGGAATATATAGCAGTCTCATACAAAATATCTCAGGCATTGAGTCATCTGAGAGGAAAAATATCTTCATTAACTCGTACAGAAATTGCAGATAAAAGTTATTACAATCTTTAATGAAACATTAAAGGCTCTTAACTCCTGTCAGAAGAATTTGACCTTTGGAGCTCATGGAGTCGGTTGAGCGCTTTGTTATAACTGCTGAATGTCATGTCTGTGCAGCTCTGTCCTCCTGTAGCTTCTCGGCCTTGTCACCTGTGACTGCTAGTGCTGTTGTGGTGGCCGAATACTTGTGCTGAGTTGGCTCAGCCTCTTTCTGCATACCAGCTGATGTGCCTTTATCTTCCTGTGTATGAAAACTTAAATATTTTCAAAAAGTAATAACATAATCACTGACTTTGATTTAACAGTAATTGTATCAAATTATCCCACACATCCTGTGTAGGCAATTGATGCCTCAAAATTGACCCCATGGTCTCATCTGCCTCTGTGTATTTGTAAAAATGGGGAGGCTCATCAAACAAATGTGTGATTTCATTCATAATAAAAAATAAACTTTCCACCCTGTTGAAGAGGGTTTATCCTGATGCTGGTCCTGTTTGTGCTGATGTACTAGTTGTCTTTGAAATTTGATTTCCAGCAAAAGTGTTCACTCTCTTAGCATATTTTTCATGTGAGAGAAACTTTCCTGATGGCTCCAGCAGGCTGGGTAGACCCCTGTTTTGCAATGCCAAGAACCTGTTCTGGAATTTGTTGATATCTTCTTGCATATCCTGGGTTCTTCTTTCCAGGGTCTGAATCAGGTTTCTTAATGTCAGGACCCTTTTGATCAGTGAAATGGTCTCAGTCCTATTTCCAATTCCCATTTTGATGAGCTGGGAGCTTGCTGTAGTTTATCACGTTTATCATTTTAGTGGCAATCTCAAGCATATTGCCTAGAGATGCCCTTTCCCGTTGGATCTCTTTGTGTGCTTTCCCAATGAGCGTTATTTGCTCATGGATGGCTTCAATATACTCCCATTAGTCTATGATGAACTGGCCAATATTGGCCCACAGTACCCTCTTGAGTTCAGATGTGACCTTGTCTAGTGTGATCTCTTTTTCTAGCTCAGTTATTCTCTTCTTAAGAGCCTTTACCTCGCTTTCTCTTTCAGCCACATTCTTCTTGGACTTGTCATATTTTTCATTGATTTTTGCCAGAGTGTCTTTGGCTTGATTTAACTCTGACATTTGAGACTCCAAGACTTGAATTTCATTCCTCAGCTTTTGCATGTCAAGGCTTTCAGCCTACTCTGTTGTTGGTGCTGAGGTGGATGGTGCTGCCTTTTGTATCTGCTCCTGTTCCATCTCCTTCTCCTTGCCTTTGCTCTGAGCTTGGTTTGTAGTTTGGACTGCCTCTTGATGTGTTGTAGAGGATGAGGCAGCTGCTCCTGCTTGAGGCTTTGGCAGAGTGAATACATGTGCAGGAAGTTCCAAGTCAACCAATTTCAGAAGATGTCTTCTAGCTCTCTCATTCAGTTCTTCTTGTGTGACCGGTTCCTCCAGTGTGCCCCTTTTCTATTTTGGTTGATTGGCATATTTTTCAATGTGGGGTAAACTTACGTGGTCATAACTAGAGAGCTTATATTTGAGCCTTCTGAATGATATGGAGTGATTGGGGTCATAGGGTTTCCAGAGGAAGCTGGTCTTCAGGCCTAGGCATTCTAGCTTTCTATCAGCTTCTTTCCAGCCTTCCCTTTTGTTCAAAACAAGGTGGCCCAATTGATTTTTCACTTTCAGTTGTGCCTTCTTGCCCTTGCCTGCGAAGTGTACCATATCAGGATTCCCAAATTGCCTGAAGTATTCAAGGGAAAATAGTCTCATGGGCACATACTTGGGCAATCTGTATGGGGGTAACTCACACCCATATATTCTGATTATGGTGTAGTTTTGGTAAAAGTACCAATCCTCAATGTTGTACACTTTGGATAACTGCAGGATTCTCTGCATCTCATCAGTCAGTCTTGGAGGAGGCGAGCTTAGGAACAAGGACATGGCTGGGTGAATGAAGAGGTCTATAAATTCATAGTAAGTTTACAGAGAGTAGGTTCTGCTATGAAACACTGAGGTCCAGTACACTACTGACCTTGGATTGCCTTGTGCATCCGTTCTCTTGAAAATGAAGGAGAACTTCTCATGCTGATAATATAGAATCAAGTGGTAGATGTAGGAGGTGTATCTAAACACCTTCTCTCTTGACAGGTTCATGAACTGCTCATGCATCTTATCTGATATGTAGGTGGAATAGTCATAACAGATTGAAGTTTTTCCAGGGGAAAACATAGTCATCATCACCAGCACAGTTTCATCAATATATTCAACTGATTTGTACCCCAAGATGGAACTGACCATATCTGCAAGGTCTACACCCAATTGATTGAGGTAACCAGCAAAAATAGGAGGGTATTGCATAGTGTCAGAGTTGATAAACAATTGGTTGAGTTTTGTGATTTGTGCATTTGTCAGCATCTTAGCTCCTTGGTTTATCAGATCCAATAAAGGCAAGGGAACCAATTTCTTCTGAGTCTTGAACTGCAACATCTCTCTAATGGCCTCAGGGGTCATGTAGAATACAACTGAGCCTGAAGGGTCAAGCACAGCTCTTTGAGTGGGATCATAGCAGACAACACACAGATGAATCAGGTCTAGGAATTGGTTGACCTGAGGGAGCCTGAAAATTGGGAGAAAGGAATCCCAAATGCCTAATATGTCTGTCCCATCCACATGTTTGGCCTTAAGCTCATTTAGCAGGTGGAGGTGGAACTTGCTGTGTGATGAAGAGTCCTCTGAGATTTGGTAATCTAAGTCTGCCAAATCCTTCCACTCCAATTCTCTCTGAGGGGCATTTAAGGGAGCAACATTGAGGGCCACCGGTGCAATTGGAGTCTCCATGGTTACTTGGACTCCGTTTTGTATGAAGAATAATGTTACTTAGCCTGGGCAACAAGAGTACTGCCTGAGTGAAGAGGTGAATTTGAGAAATGGAGGATGTCAGGGTAAGCTTGCAGCAATTGAAATACTGCCCACAGTTACTTGAGAAGGTGAATAGTTGTCTTCAGCAGAGCCTTTTTAACAATTGGGTGTAGGTACCAGGTTTTCTGTTCACGACTGCGTGAACAGAATGCAGGTTTTAGTGAGAATTTTGTGTAAATAGGCTCGGTTATTGAATTTCAACCGTTAAATTTCTAAGTGGGAACTGGTGCAGGGAATTCAGCAGGTTGGTGCAATTGGTCGTAAAATGCATGCAGAGGGCGCAACAACAGTTTTTTGCAAAAAGTGCAAAAAGAACACGAAAATTGGCAAAATATGGCTTTTTTGGGACATTTGCGCCTATTTTTTGGATGACGTCAGCATGACTTCACCAGGTGGGTCAGGGTCGGATGACGTCAGCATGACATCATTAGGTGACGTGGCGGCCAATGAGTGGTCCACGAGGGTGGTGAGGTGGCAGACAGGTGGAGCAATGGTGGACGGGGTTGCGGACGCGGCGCTGATGCAGGCAGGCGGATTGGCAGAAAACCAGAAACCACGGTGGTAACATATCAGACTGCTTATGCTACGGAAAGGAATCTATCAGAGGGGGCTCCGATACAATTTGGGGGCGACGCGTGGACCCAGCCTGACGTCAGCGTCTGACAGATATCGGACAATATCCTTTGGACGTCGGGGCCGGTCCGATATCCGCGTCAACCGTCGGATAAAAAGGGCTTGATCGGACGGTCGACGGGCCATAGATCTGCGCGGATGATACGACGTCGGGCGGGTATTAAAATATCATTTTCTTTGGAATTTGCGCCCGGTGGGACCCTTCGAAATGTTAATGAATTTCATGGTTTGTAATGTATTTCTTTGTCAAATCATGTATAGCCGAAAACTTTAGGAAAAGGCGGAAAACCATAGTTTTTCAACAAATTTTTGCAAAATCGCGAATGGGTTTTAAAACTTAGGCTTAGTGGGTTTTTTGATATAATTTCGCATAAAAGTGTGAATGGGTCCCAAACTTAGGATAAGGTGGATAAAGTGGGTTTTTCCATATAATTTACATTTTGAGCAGGTCTAAGGGTGAAAAAGGGTTTTTTCAAGGTTGCTTAGGCAAAGTGAAGGGTTGGCTAAATAAATGAGTTTCTGAGGGATGAAGAGAAGTTAGGCTTGGGTTCTCAAACTGACCAGATGTCAATTTGATTCCCTGGTGGTGAATCATATGGCTATAATGCCAAGGAGGGGATATTTATAGAATGCTTAGGGTTTATACACCATGGTGTTATAATAGTAGGGTAAGGGTAACATAGGGAGTTAGATAATAAAGTTAGAGGTTAATATGGAGGGGGAAGGTGAATGAGGAGCGATATTACTAAGTTTTCTTGAAAACAACTTAGTATTAGGGAGTAGATCAGAATGAAAAGAATTTTGCACAAGAAATGTGGCTCTTAAAGGAATCAAGAACCAACAAAAAAACATTGAATTTCTTTCATAACCACCATTGGTGAAGGGATGTTAGTAATGAGTGATGAATCAGGAAAGAAGGGAAGTTAGACATGCTCCATTATGTTGTTTTCCTTGTATTGATCAACAAAATTCAGCGTGGAAGGAACACCACTTCTGCAACCCCATCTACCTACCCAACTATTTGCCTAGCATTTTTTGTTTCTTCTTGGAGGGTGCACTTGGACTTGCAGACCCTTATGTGCCTTTTCTTTTCCATTGGCTTTTCTTTTGATTGCCTATCTAGCACTATGCTTATTTCTTCCAAGGCCCCAGATTAAGCAGTTGGGAACCTTAGCTTCTCTGCTTAACTACTAATCTGCCAAGTTTAAACAGTTTGGACAGACTTCTTTCTCTATTCTACAACAGAAAATTGAAACATGGCATGATCCAGATTAGACTGTTGGACCATCCATAAAAATTTAATAAACATGAAGGCATGTACACACCTTGCCTTTCCTTGGAAATATGGGATCTTTGTGTCAGCAAAGCAAAGCATATTTGGCATTTGAATTTGCCCATCATGAAATATGAAACCTATTGGTATAGGTATCCAACAGGGAGTTCGGATTGGAACTCTGTACAAGCTGCAAGGTAGCATTATTATTGATGGGTGCAATAGTTATATGGTTCCTGAAAGTGGAGCAGAAAATCTAGTGGTCTCTAGAGAGAAGACCATGCTGTGGCATCAAAGGCCTAGACATATTGGAGAAAAGGGCCTTCGGATGCTTCATGGTAAAGGTATGGTAGAAAGTATGAGTAATAGCTCTCTAGATTTTGATTTCTGCGAAAATTGTGTATATGGGAAGTAGAATTGGGTAAGATTCCCCTTTGGCAGTAAGAGGGCGAAACATATATTAGAACTTGTGCACAGTGACATGTTTGGACCTGTGAAGGTTCCATCACTAGGTAAGTCTATGTACTATGTATCATTTACAGATGACATCTCAAGGAATACATGGATATATTTCCTTCAGAAGAAATCTGAAGTCTTTGACAGGTTTAAAGAATTTAAGGCTCTGGTGGAAAACTAGACAAAGAAGAAGATAAAGGTGCTGAGGACAGATAATGGTGGAGAGTTTTGCAGTAAGGAATTTGAAGAATTCTGTAAGAAGTGTGGTATAGCACGATAGAGAACCTCTCCATATACACCTCAACAAAATGGAGTTGCAAAAATAATGAATAAGACATTGATGGAAAGGGCAAGAAGCATGCTTAATGGTGCCAGGTTAGGATAGGAATTCTAGGTAGAGGCAATGGATACTGGATGTTACCTGGTCAATAGGTCACCTTCATTGACATTGGAGGATAAGACTCCACAAGAGGTATGGACTGGTAAGAAACCCTCTCTTTCACATATGAGGGTATTTGGATGTGAAGCATATGTACATGTTCCAAAGGAGAAATAAACCAAGTTGGATAGTAAATCTGAAAAGTGCATCTTTATTGGGTATAAGGATGGTTTAAAGGGTTATAAGCTTTGGAACCCAGTCACATGGAAGGTTGTGTACAACCGAGAAGTGGTGTTCAGAGAGGTGAAAGATGTTATTAAACATGAATTCCAATGAAAGGAATATGAGAAGATAGAGTTTGAGCTAAAGGAGGAAGAATAAGACTCTACGACAGAGGAGGAATCCGAAGATGAAGAACCACAAACTCCAGTTGTGAGAAGATTAGTTCGAGAAATAAGGCAGCCTGAAAGGTATAGTTCATCTGCTTTCTGTTCAAATTTTTCTTTATCTATTACTGACGATGATCCCAGAACTGTGAAGGAAGTATTAGATTTAGAGGGTGGAAAACTCTGGAAAGAGGCCATGGTTGATGAAATGGCATATTTGCACAAAAATGAGGCTTGGGATCTGATGGAGTTGATGGCTGGAAGGAAACCCATTGGCAGCAAATGGGTGTTCAAAACGAAGACAAATGTAGAAGGAAAAGTGGAGAAATACAAAGCTTGGTTGGTAGCAAAAGGTTATTTCCAGGTGCCGAGAATTGATTTTGGTGATATTTTTTCTCCTCTTGCCAACCTAACTTTTATTAGATTATTTTTATCTGTTGTTGCTGCTTTTGATTTTGAGGTAGAACAGATGGATGTGAAGACAACATTTCTTCATGGGGATCTGGAAGAGGAAATCTACATGAAGCAACCTGAAGGCTTTGTAGCGAAGGGTAAGAAGAACTGGTATGCAAGTTAAAGAAGTCTTTGTATGGGTTAAAACAGTCACCAAGGATGTGGTATTGGAAATTTGATACATTTATACGGGGACTTGGCTTCACCAGAAGCAAAGAAAATCACTGTGTGTATTTTAAATTAATTGG